>JAVTVY010038501.1:0-162401 GCA_036873755.1 Hanleya hanleyi | reverse complement strand
CAGCCAACAGGGGTGCACAATTAGTACCCATTGGAATACCTATATGTTGCTGATATATTGTGTTGCCAAATTTCACATAGATATTTTTAATGAGAAATTCAAGCAATTCTATAAACAAAGAAACATCCCATGAATGATATCTCTTGTATGTAGTCGAGCTAAAGAATGCTTTATGGCTTCCGACATTAATATATCTACGATCAGTTTTCTTGAACACAGATACTATTAATGAACTTATACGATCAATAAGGTCCTGATGAGGGATTGTAGTATAGAGTCGACAAATCCCATGTGGATACATGTCTGTACGGTATGTGACCTTTATCATCAAGTTCTTCCGTAAGACATTTTGAGTTTTCAATATCCACATACATTCAACGCCAGAGTTCTTGAAAATAGTGGCGCAATACCTTTCCCAAAATGCTTTTACCTCCTGAAGGGCCCTCGTCAATACGGTTGAAAGAAGCTTGGTGGTGCAGCTTCTAGAACCAGTTATGAATCTAGCTTTGTATGGTGATTTATGCATTTTGGGAGTCCAGTATATTTTTGGTATGTCGCTATGATTGGTTGGAAGACAAATACCTCTTTCCCTGAGAAACTTGTTGTGATTGTTAAATAGATCTTCCAGAGTAAATGCAGTTTGGGAGTAAGTAGATGTATTTGATGAAGATATGTCTATACTCAATTCTTTAACCAGCACCTGGTAATAGTAATATTTACATATGAATATTATATTATTCGGAGCTTTGTCTGCTCGGACTATGACGAATTTACTCTGGAGATTTGCTAGAACTTCTTGCGAATTGAGGTTTCTCAGAACTTGTTTTGCTTGGGAAGAGTACTTCTGTCAATATGGCGGATTGTTTCAACGACCTTGCTCTTGGTGAGGTCCAGCCAATCAGCGAGTACTGTAGGTTCAACTTTTTCTCGCTTAGACCAATCAATAACGTACTGTTCTAATGCAGTCAGGACTATCTTTTGGTCCGCCTTCAGATTTATTCTTCTTGGCTCTCTATATTTAGGTCCTTTCATCAAGAGTAATTTCAGATCCTTATCACTCACCACATCAAGGTCACCAGTCACAATATGTTTGCATGGTGTATAGATAAAGTTCGACAATTCACAATCACAACTATAGCCTCCTGACGTGTATAAGTTCCAGTCAAAGACAAAGACATTTTGTGCGAGCAGGCAATCTGCGTCTTACACTCGACGCGAATATAAATTACAACACATATAAGGGAAGGCGCACAGGCGGGTCGTCTCAGCAGACCCTTTGTCAACCACTACTACAACAAAGACATTTGCTGACCTGGAAAATTAGTGAAAGATCACTCTACCCAGCCCAGCCCCGATATAAATTTGATACCGGGACACAAAAATATGCTTTTGTGGCATAATTGAGACAGATGTCAGCGAACTGTAACTTCGGTGAGACACTGATTGTTATGTTACGTGACAGGCTCAATGTAAGAGTGCGGGACCAGGCCATTCAACGGAAATTACTTATGGAAAAGACGCTAACTTTTGAGAATGCCATACAAATTGGAGTGGAATGGAAACAACAAATACAAACATCCAAAAGTTACAAAAGAGTAGCACTGCTGCAGCAACCGTAAACAAGTTTCCGCAAGTCTCTGGAGTTCATAAAACCAAGATAGAAAAAGAATACCTGGAGTTCTATCTGGGTGGTTTCCTTGGGGGTGCAGCGAACAGCCAGTCGGCCGGTTTAAACTGGGTGTGGCTTGATTCTCGTATCTGATTGGCCGTCGAGTGAGTAGCCAATGCGAGCTGAGATGTAGGTGGAGAATTTATTTCCTGGCGCCATTGGTCGTTGTGCGAGCAGGCAATCTGCGTCTTACACTCGACGCGAATATAAATTACAACACATATAAGGGAAGGCGCACAGGCGGGTCGTCTCAGCAGACCCTTTGTCAACCACTACGCCCAAGATGTTTACTTGTACGGTCTGTTCGAAGTCTTTTACTCGTCTCAATAATTTACCACGCCATGAATATCACCATGACTCTATCATTCAATACAACTGTAGCCTCTGCGAGAAGTCATTCACTCGTCTGGATGCTTTACGCCACCAGTCTACTAGCCACAACTCTACCACCCAATACAATTGCACCCTCTGCGGAGAGTCCTTCACGCACCTATATCGTTTACGTCGCCACGAATCAACCATGTATACCTGTACGGTCTGCAGGGAGGCCGTTATTCGGTTGGATAATTTACGGCGCCATGAACGGTCATGGCATGGACCACCGACGGAGGACTTAAAATTTTGCGGGCGTATCTTCAAATATCCTGGTCAACTTCGACAACATCAACCGAATATCAATAGAGCACGGAGACCCGCATATTAAGTGCCCAAAGAGATCCACCCACTGCCCGAGTTCATGGAAGACCATCACCGCCCGAGACCATGGAGGTCTTTCCACCGCCCGAACCCATGGAGGTCCATCTGCCGCCCATCCAAACTATCCATCCAGCCACCCAGGCCAGGATATCGATGCTGTGTGTTTCGTGGACGATTCCTTGGACGTGCCAGGTGAACTTCTATCGAATACAAGCGTCTAGTCCGTCATTCATAATTCAGCCGTCGTCCATTAAAGAATATCCGCGTCCATAATCCAAAGACCTATTCCATATCCATATAACAGTATTAGCACCAGATTCAAAAAGACAATCAGAGTATACATAAACATAGGCTAGTTTCCTGCAAGAGATTAGCGGTCAACAGTTTTCAATGATGCCGACAAGACATCATGATGTTCCAAAAATATAAAATCCGTATCGCTGATCAGTATTCTTAATCCATAATAATCGTTGTAAAGTCGTTATCTAGAGAATGATGTATCTCAGTCACGCTTTGATTGTGACTGTTCATATGAGTACCATGAGAATCTTTAAGTACATGGGTTCATACAACCCCTAGCCCCGGGTTAAGCGGAATTAGACACAAGTTACGAAACGTAACGCCATAGATCTTGCACGCTACGTTCGTATTTTGCTATCAGCATTCGATATGTATCGCCAAATTTGAGAAACTTTGAGTGGAGGCGTTTGCTTGAATAGCCCTGTTTTATGAGTTTCTGCAACAATGTTTTGTGACGTTGATTAAAATCGTCACATTTAACACAGGATCTAGCAAATGCTACCAGGCGAGATATGTATACGCCATATGCAGGTCCCACTGGTATATTACCATCCAGAAAGGGATAGTTTACGATGTCGAAATTGTAATCATCTCTTTTGTCATAAAGTCGACGAGAGAGAATGCCCGCTTCATTTTTGTAGAGATATATATCTAAATATGATGTGCCTGTAGGGCTATCTGTAGGGCTATTTCCTTCAAATCCAGTGAAGGTGGATATATATCCTTCACTGCGTCATTTATATAGCGGTTATCCACAGCGAGAAGATCGTCTATATAGCGTTTGGTGAATGAGAAGAAACGGGCTTCGAATGGATCGGATTTTGAAAGTGCCTGCATATAATCATATTCATAAGAGAACAGATACAGGTCAGCCAACAGGGGTGCACAATTAGTACCCATTGGAATACCTATATGCTGCTGATATATTGTGTTGCCAAATTTCACATACATATTTTTAATGAGAAATTCAAGCAACTCTATCAACAAAGAAACATCCCATGAATGATATCTCTTGTATGTAGTAGAGCTAAAGAATGCTTTATGGCTTCCGACATTAATATATCTACCATCAGTTTTCTTGAACACAGATACTATTAATGAACTTAGACGGCCAATGAGGTCCTCATGAGGGATTGTAGTATAGCGAGTCGAGAAATCCCATGTGGATACATGTCTGTACGGTATGTGACCTTTAGCATCAAGTTCTTCCGTAAGACGTTTTGAGTTTTTCAATATCCACATACATTCAACGCCAGAGTTTTTAGAAATAGTGGCGCAATACCTCTCCCAAAATGCTTTTACCTCCTGAAGGGCCCTCGTCAATAGGGTTGAAAGAAGCTTGGTGGTGCAGCTTCTAGAACCAGCTATGAATCTAGCTTTGTATGGTGATTTATGCATTTTGGGAGTCCAGTATACTTTTGGTATATCGTTATGTTTGGTTGGAAAACAAATACCTCTTTCCCTGAGAAACGTTTTATGATTGTTAAGTAAATCTTCCAGAGCAAATGCAGTTTGAGAGTAACTAGACGTATTTGATGACGATATGTTTACACTCAATTCTTCAACCAGCACCTTTACATATGAATATTATATTATTTGGAGCTTTGTCTGCTGGGACTATGACGAATTTACTCTGGAGATTTGCTAGAATTTCTTGTGAATTGGGGCATCTCAGTACTTGTTTTGCTTGGGGAAGGGTACGTCTGTCAGTATGGCAGATTGTTTCAACGACCTTGCTCTTGGTGAGGTCCAGCCAATCAGCGACTACTGTAGGTTCAACTTTTTCTCGCTTAGACCAATCAATAACGTACTGTTCCAAAGCAGACAGGACTATCTTCTGGTCGGCCTTCAGATTTATATTTCTCGGTTCTCTATATTTAGTTCCCTTCATCAGGAGTAATCTTAGGTCCTTATCACTCACCCCATCAAGGTCACCAGTCACAACATGTTTGCATGGTGTATAGATAAAGTTCGACGATTCACAATCACAACTATAGCCCCCCGACTTGTATGAGTTCCAGTCAAACTCCTTGACAGCATTGGAGTAATTGAATAGCTCTCAGAACTGTACATACAGAACTGTACATAAGCTATGTATACTATTGGGGGTGTTAGTTAAACCCACTAAGTAATTTAAAGTGATATGATCGTGAATCATCGAACTATTAAACTTTCTCCAACCATGGCTGCGATGTCTTCGTTGATGGGGTTTAAATAGCTGGGTAATGTTGGATATATTTGAACGGCGGTTTGTAGCATTGCCGAACCCACTGACATTATCATTTAAACCAAACGGAAACACCGACCCAAGTTCTAGCATCCAGAATAATTCCCGCTCTCGGATTTTTCTCTCAAATCCAAAGGGGGAATTCTTGGTAGATGGATAGACGACGTCAATGATCTGAATACTAAAGTTATCCCAGCCATGGTAGGGTCCAGAAAAACGTAACATTCGTCGTCATCTTCACCTGCCATTTGGTGTTGAGGCGTTGTTGTCGGGCCCATTCCAAGCTATCCAAGGTCTCTAGTTGGGCCAGTGCCGTGCCCAGGGAAGCACGATCCGTAATGGTGAAGGGCTGGAGGTACACGAGGGTATTGTGACTGGAGTAAAAGTACCGAATCTGGTCCGTCTCATTGTGCCGTAATAAATACGAAAAGTGAAATTTAATTTTAAGGCTGTAGTTTGGTCCTCAAAAATTATATGCGCGTGGTGGGGTAGGCGGGTGTTATAATCTAACCGGAAATTGTACAAGTCCAATATCGGGCGATGTCGGTGAAAACAGTCCCGGATGGTTGGTCAATGACGCTGGTAGATATGTAGTACCTCCGTGAGTGGCTCTTCGGGATCTGTAGTAAAGTTCCCCTCCTCAGTGGGAACTGGATTCCGGGCGAGCGGTGAGCGGGACCTTTAACGTCGCATGGTTTAAGATAAGTGAGTACACTCCTAAACAAATCGATTCTGTTTATTAGCCTTCAATATGGTGCATCATGGGATGGCAACATCCCATATCGGTGAATATCTGGCACTGGGATCAAAGTTCCTTTCATTTGGGTTCTGACGCCGCCCGGTGTAAACAGCTGGTCCACAATAGGCACCGCTTTCTCATAGGCCGTCCATAGGTCAGTGCCTAAGGTGAAGCTTCGGGTGGAATCCTGGTAACGCCCAAGGCGTGCGAAGCATGGCCCACGGTGTACGTAGATGGCAGTCTCCACGTGGGTGAGGTCACCATCGAGCTCACCGCTCAACATCCGTTTAAATGTCATCCAGGTTCTCGGTATAGGACATGTGAAGAAAAGAAGGGTTCCCCACTTGCCATTTATGCCGGACATATAGCTGGCGATAATGTCGGGTACCGTGCTTGATGCCCTGCATTCCGGGAGATTAACATTGGACTAAATGAAGGACATATACAGTTGTATTCAGGGCCAGATAACTCTTGTTGCGTTTTCCCGGACATTGAAGTAACTGAAGGACATATATAGTCGTTTTCAGGGGCAGATAACTCTTGCTGGGTCTCAACGACGGGTTCCGAAAGGGCATGTAGACGCTTCTTGACTCTTTCAAATGGCATTAAAGGACACATTGCCCTTGGAAATTTTTGTTCATCAAAAGTGTCTGAATATACGATAATATCGTTAAAGGTGAACTGAAAAGCTTTCCAATGTTCTGTTAAAATGTCATAAAACAAGAACTTCTATAGTTGTTACAATTATGCGTGGTAATAGTTCTGTGGGCTATTGTTTTATTTTGGGTATATGAGAAGTCAAAACTTATACCGAGAGCCAGAACTTTTAAAAACGTCATCGCTTGCCTCCCGTTGTTTTTGGAACGTCATGACGTTATAGTGGTCCTCGTTCATTCATCCGACGTAGCATGACGTCACATTTGAATAAAACTTGAATGAAGGGGACCACTATAACGTCATAACGTTCTACAAACCAAGAGAGACAAGCGATGCAAGTTTTCAAGGCGGATTTATAACAGGATAACTTAAATATTGTTATTAGTACAATTTGCAAACTATATTTGCCCCAAAAACGTATAAAAGTTATGTCACATAAGACAAGATGTATATAAGCAACAATTTAGATAAAATTAAAAGCTTTGCAGTTCACCTTTAAAATATACAAAGATGTTCTGCTGTACCTCCTCACGGAAAATAGTCTGCATTAATCTCTGGAATGTGGCGGGGCATTGCAGAGGCCAAACGGGATGTGATTATGCTCAGATAATCTCATGGGTGTTGAAAATGCTGTCTTGTGCCGGTCCTTCTCCTCAACCTCGACTTAATTGTAGACCGACTGAAGATCAATGGTCGAGAACAGCGTTGCCCCGACATCGAATCTAAAGAGTTTTCAATTCTGGAAAAGGGAAAAGCGTCTATGATGGTTTTCTCATTCAGTCTCCTGAAATCTATGCACAGCCTCAGCTGGTCACTTTTCTTCCTCACCAAAACCATTGGAGTAGCATACACTCCCGGATCACATTTCGCCTCAAGAGTTGACTGATATGCTCCTTGACTTCTCCTAACTAACCTAAGATAGGCTAAACGAACTGGCTGCTCGTCTGTAGTTAATATTATGTGTTTCACTCTGTCAGTTACTCCGAGCTCATCTCCGAAAGCAAAGGCGCTCTGGTGTTGCAGAGGCAGGTTGTAGACTTTGGCTTTCTGTTCGTCGTTCAACTCAGCACTGTCTGCTAACCGAGTAAAATGTTCAGCTATCTCTGATGTTGGGCTTGTTCCAGCAGGGTTCAGCCCCACTTAAACTTCGCCAACATCCACAGTCTTAAAACCCACATCGAATCCATCGATTTCAAAATCCTCCACAGCAGAGAGCAAACCGATTCGAGTCATAGATGGCAGCCAAGTATCAATGGAACTGGGGTTGTACACTTTAACAATGATGGACCCATCTGGGGTCATTAATGCAGGTGTTACGGAGACGCCTTTGACTAAGTGTGTTGACAGAGGTTCCACTACAAAGAGTCTTTCTACCTTTGCCCCAGTCACACGAACATCAAACATCGACAGTGCTGGGATACAGATGGATGTTTTTACCAGCGACTCGTAACAATTTTGTACTCGCAGATTCAGCATGGATACCTTGTGAACCACGAAACAGCCCTTGGATATCAGGAACTTCCCTAAGAATGTTCATTCCTAACAAGACAGGAATGTGGTCTTTTCAGAACCTGATGTCTCCCGTTGAACCAGTATTCCACAATTCGGAACTGTTTTGCCCCATCAACTGAACATCAAGCCACATAACCCACATATAACCCACATATGGTAACTCCAAACCATTGGCTGCCCTTAGCCTCAGCCATTCCATAGGCTCGTTCAGGGCTACTCCCTGGGGCTTGATGTTCTGCTTGAAAAATCGTTCAGACATAATGGAAACCATTGAGCCAGTATTCAGCAGGCACGGTACCTGTACCCCGCCAATTTGTTTCAGGCGATATCGAAGAGTTCCAGCAACTGAGTAGTAGTTATAACAGTGTTGTGGTACACTGAAACTAGCGAGTTCTGAATACAGTTGTTATTAACTGATTACTATTGTGGCATTTTTCTAATCTAGTCGTATATTACTTGTGCCACTGATTAGTGCACTGATATATGCACGAGTTACAAATCTGTGGTTCTTTGTCAGATTCATGGCAGTATTAGCAACTGATACACTTACATAACAGATGAACAACAGACACATTTAGTCAGGGGCATTGTGTTTTATTAATAAATTTATTTGTTACCCAGTACTTTGTTTCTCTTTAATTAGAGAACCCGGCGTAACTCGGTCACATATGGATAGCATCTTCAGTCAAGGTTTCTTGAGTTTCGTTATTAACACCATTCATTTTTTAAAATGCTATAACATGCAAGTCACTGGCATTACGTTTCGTATTGTAACTAATCCGGAGCTCAAGTGGTCGTTTAAACACCTTGCGTGTTTTACAAATTTCCATCGAGTTTGAATGACATGAAAATCGTGTTGTCTTGTCAGCATTATTAAACTTTTTTAAACCTCATCAGCGACAAAAATTTGTAGTCGAGTAACATGTAACATGCAACTTCCCGGATTAGGACTACCGTAACGCCGTTACATTATTGTGTTGGGTGAACTATGCGAAGAAACGCTTCTAAACATTCGACCATTCCGCCGTATTCCCTCTGGTGTCTCTGTTCTATCAGGTGATGTTCTCATGAGAAGTGTAGTTTGCCTTTATCTGTCATACAGTTAGTTCTATCGTTTCTATTTGCCATATTCTAAGATATATTAAAACGATGAGAAGTGTAGTTTGCCTTTATCTGTCATACAGTTAGTTCTATCGTTTCTGTTTCCCAGATTCCAAGATATATTAAAACGATGTGGACAAGTATTATAACCGTACCATCAAGGCGGTACAGATGATCTACCGTACTATATGCGTTTGTATGCCTAATATTGTATCACAGGGGCGTCACTAGGATTTCAAAAGGGGGGGGTGCGAATGTTTTCAATTTCCAAGGGCGGATGTAATGAAAGTTCATAGGGGGGTCGACAATCACAGCGCAACAATTGAGGGTCCAGGGGTCGCCTAGGCCCCGGAGGCTACGGGGTCCTAGATTGCCAGAGATGTGTTCTAAGTGTTTCCTGGATATAAATTTGAACATAATGTATGCAGATTTATGGTTCTTTTTTAACGTTTGTTTCCCATTTATAAGAGTACATCGATGTTGTGAAAAATCACACCACACCACACCACACCTGAATCCATTTGACTTTCTAGTTATATTTAATACATACAAAACGATGACCTTCACGCCATGGAACATTAGAAACCAATACTAGTACCAACATGAATGATTTACACAAAGCTAAAATAAGCGAATCCTGCCAGACCAACAGGGGAGGGTCAATGGGCTGCCTAGGCCCCGGAAGCTTCGGGGTCCTAGGTTGCTGGAGATGCCTCCCCTCTTCCCCGGTAGATCCGCCCTTGATTCCCCATTTTCACCATCCCAGGAATGCGCAACAAGGGCGCGCGTTTCTAGGGGGTCGGGGGGGGCGGGCAATTAAGAATTTTTAATGTTTTTTCCTGCATTTTAACGTATTTTCATGCCAAACTGGGATTTTATATCTTACATAATTGTCGTATTTCCAATCTACGGATAAAAAGGTTGGTGCGTTCGCACCACACGCACCATGGGTAGCGAAGAAGAGCGAGTGTATATTATTTATTCACAATATTATCTATTATCATATACAGTAATAGTACTGAATTACAACACATATAAGTGATGTGGGAAGAGGTGCCAACACACTGACAGTCACATGACCTCACAGTATAGTCTTTCGGTTAACCTATTCTAAAGCACATACCAAGAATCTAACGATTCATGATATGTGTTGTATCTCAGGTACGCTTTTATTGTACCTGTTCATGTGGCAACTTGGATTATATGACCACACGGCCCCTAGCACCGGCATAAGCGGTATTAGATGCATAGACGCCTATCCCTGATGAGAACTTGCACTTTCATCAACTTGAAGATTCTTAAAGACTATCGAGTACGTATCGAGTGCCCTACGGCATAATTATAATTTAGTAATTATGTGGACCGGAAATGTCGAAGTTATGAGCATAATCTGATACAAGCAGTAACATGTAGTGTAGGTAAGATGAGAAATTGTGTTTATGGAAGTTTTATTTCCAAATCAAGTTTATAACCTGGTTGGCTCATAAGATTTTGAAAAAAAAAATGTTTTCCTGTTGTCGGCAATTCGAAACCCGAGATGGCCGATAATGCCCTCCCGGGAATACACAATTACAACGCATATAAGTGAAGTGGGAAGAGGTGCCGACATACTGACAGAGTTAAAAAACTTCACAGTATAGTCTTCTGGTTAACCTATTCTAGTTGAGCCATCCTAACCCCGAAGTTTGCGAGTGGTCATTAGAATAGATATATAGATATGCAGTAAAATAAGCCTCAGCCTGAAATAAGCCTCAGACATATTGGAATTACAAGCGTCTGGTCCGTCATTCATAATTCAGCCGTCGTCCATTAGAGAATATCCGCGTCCATAATCCAAAGACCTATTTCATATTCCATATAACAGTATTAGCACCAACTCTCATAGGTGACCGGTATTACACTGGCTGGAAATCTTAGGTGACCGGTATTACACCATGGCTGCTGTGAAATATTCGTCGTGCAATACTCCTAAAACCACAGTCTATCAACAGGAATACTGTATATATATTGTGAATTGTGAATTATTGACTGAATTCGGCTTCAGATGGCGGCCATCTTGGAATCCATCTTGTCTAACATTGATATGGGATTTTCTATCTATATTCTGACAAATGACCACTGCAGAATTTTAGATGATAATATGGGCTCCTGGCGGCCATTTTGAAAAATAGTCGCTGCGACCTACATAGGAAAAGTTCGCGATGGCTCCATATCTAGAAATGCTCCCCAGGCCACGATGTACCTCTATGCCAAATTTCATGCTTTTATGAAAAAAGGCACAATTTTTCCACATATTGACTGGACTAATAGGCGTATTCCTCGGCTAAGCCCACGATTTAATAGTCGTCGCAGGTCAAGAGGGCCTGCTGTCGGCGTTAAAATTGTCGATTTGGTGTTTTGGGTCGTGCCTTGGTGCCGGTATCTGCTGCATTTAAGCCCCGCGATGGGCAATTCCCACCATTTTTGTGGTTTGTCTCGCCCTTAGCAAAAGACCTGCCATCCTGTGAGGGTTTGCTTGTGTTGACGCATGATCATTCCCAAAGTCCATCTGTGGGTGCTGGAGATCTCTTTAAAATTAATGATTTAATGATTTATCTATCACCCGCCGCGACAACAAGCCAGCCAACCTCTGGAACGTGGCGGACACACTCTTCAAAAATTTGCATTTGACCAATTCATTTCAATATACTTTAGTTAACCAGTGTAAACACAGGTAGTACAGTGTAGTGACTCTACATTAATTGACAAGTTTACGGTGAGCGTACGGCCTCCCCACGAGTTAACCCTACCAAGTGCTTCCGGGGTCAGATACCGCGTGTTGGTTTGTTGTCAGTCGATAGATAATACATTGCCCAGTTTATTTGGATCTTCATGTGTTTTTCCTTCATTTTGAGATCACGATACCACATTTTGGCGACGTGGGAGTATTCGAACCATTTGACTTCGACAAAAGAATATTTTGTGGGCAGAACCTTATACACTGGCGAATTTTATTATCGGCAAAATCAGAAGCGGGATAACAACATCAACGTCCAGAAGTCGTCCAAAATTTTAAGTTTTGCGTTAGGACTTACTACAGCAGTGTTCTATGAACTTCAGTACAACCATAAAGGCATTAAAGAAAAATCACCATGTCATTGATTCGGACCGTAAATCCATTTGATTCGCAAGCTCAAACCCGGGAGAATTATTGTGAGGTTATAGGATAGTTTTTATGCCAACGAGATTACAAACGCTACAAGTGTTGGCCTCTTATCGTCTGTAGGTACCGGAACTTACACTTTGATAAAGAACTTGTGCCGGCCAGATTACAAGCGTCTAGTCCGTCATTCATAATCCAGCCGTCGTCCATTAGAGAATATCCGCGTCCATAATCCAAAGACCTATTCCATTTCCATATAACAGTATTAGCACCAAATTCAAAAGACAAAAGTATACATAAACATAGGCTTGTTTCCTGCAAGAGAGAAGCGGTCAACAGTTTTCAATGATGCCGGCAAGACATCATGATGTTCCAAAAATATCAAATCCGTATCGCTGATCAGTATTCTTAATCCACAATATTCGTTATAGAGTCGTCATCTAAAAAATGATGTATCTCAGTCACGCTTTGATTGTGACTGTTCATATAAGTACCATGAGGATCTTGAAGTACATGGGCTCATACGGCCCCTAGCCCCGGGTTAAGCGGAATTAGACACATGTTACGAAACGTAGCGCCATAGATCTTGCACGCTACGTTCGTATTTTACTATCAGCATGCGATATGTATCGCCAAATTTGAGAAACTTTGAGTGGAGGCGCTTGGTGGAATAGCCCTGTTTTATAAGTTTCTGCAGCAATGTTTTGTGACGTTGATTAAAATCGTCACATTTAACACAGGATCTAGCAAATGCTACTAGGCGAGATATGTATACGCCATATGCAGGTCCCACTGGAAT
Organism: Hanleya hanleyi; assembly: GCA_036873755.1. Classification (NCBI taxonomy): domain Eukaryota; kingdom Metazoa; phylum Mollusca; class Polyplacophora; order Lepidopleurida; family Hanleyidae; genus Hanleya; species Hanleya hanleyi. Next base: position 149,559 of record JAVTVY010038501.1, on the reverse strand, counting down.
ATTACTATTCAGAAAGGGATAGTTTACGATATCGAAATTGTAATCATCTCTTTTGTCATAAAGTCGACGAGAGAGAATGCCCGCTTCATTTTTATAGAGATATAGATCTAAATATGATGTGCCTGTAGGGCTGTCTGTAGTTTCCTTCAAATCCGGTGAAGGTGGATATATATCCTTCACTGCGTCATTTATATAGCGATTATCCACAGCGAGAAGATCGTCTATATAGCGTTTGGTGAATGCGAAGGAACGGGCTTTGAGTGGATCGGTTTTTGAAAGCGCCAGCATATAGTCATATTCATAAGAGAACAGATACAGGTCAGCCAGCAGGGGTGCACAATTAGTACCCATTGGAATACCTATATGCTGCTGATATATTGTGTTGCCAAATTTCACATAGATATTTTTAATGAGAAATTCAAGCAACTCTATAAACAAAGAAACATGATATCTCTTGTATGTAGTCGAGCTAAAGAATGCTTTATGGCTTCCGACATTAATATATCTACGATCAGTTTTCTTGAACACAGATACTATTAATGAACTTATACAGTCAATAAGGTCCTGATGAGGGATTGTAGTATAGAGAGTCGAGAAATCCCATGTGGATACATGTCTGTACAGTATGTGACCTTTAGCATCAAGTTCTTCCGTAAGACATTTTGAGTTTTTCAATATCCACATACATTCAACGCCAGAGTTCTTAGAAATAGTGGCGCAATACCTTTCCCAAAATGCTTTTTACCTCCTGAAGGGCCCTCGTCAATAGGGTTGAAAGAAGCTTGGTGGTGCAACTTCTAGAACCAGCTATGAATCTAGCTTTGTATGGTGATTTATGCATTTTGGGAGTCCAGTATATTTTTGGTATGTCGCTATGATTGGTTGGAAGACAAATACCTCTTTCCCTGAGAAACTTGTTGTGATTGTTAAATAGATCTTCCAGAGTAAATGCAGTTTGGGAGTAAGTAGATGTATTTGATGAAGATATGTCTATACTCAATTCTTTAACCAGCACCTGGTAATAGTAATATTTACATATGAATATTATATTATTCGGAGCTTTGTCTGCTGGGACTATGACGAATTTACACTGGAGATTTGCTAGAACTTCTTGCGAATTGAGGTTTCTCAGAACTTGTTTTGCTTGGGGAAGAGTACTTCTATCAATATGGCGGATTGTTTCAACGACCTTGCTCTTGGTGAGGTCCAGCCAATCAGCGAGTACTGTAGGTTCAACTTTTTCTCGCTTAGACCAATCAATAACGTACTGTTCTAATGCAGTCAGGACTATCTTTTGGTCCGCCTTCAGATTTATTCTTCTTGGCTCTCTATATTTAGGTCCTTTCATCAGGAGTAATTTCAGATCCTTATCACTCAACACATCAAGGTCACCAGTCACAATATGTTTGCATGGTGTATAGATAAAGTTCGACAATTCACAATCACAACTATAGAGCCTCCTGACGTGTATAAGTTCCAGTCAAACTCCTTGACAGCATTGGAGTAATTGAATATTTTGGTGGCTATAGATTTAGTATACTTATATGAAATGCAAGGAGGTTCTGTGAGCTTGAAATAGTTTGGTACAGCGTTGCGTACCTCTTGATCATTCAGGATTCGAGGTAAATTAATGATGTCCAGTCCTTTATCTAAGTAGTTGAGTTTCAAGAAAAGCCCATGTTGAGATGTTTCGATTATGTTAACTGGACGATACAACCGAAAATACGCTATATGTTGACATACTTTACTCATTTTTGATGGTATTATATTTCCTGAAGACGCAGATTGCTGTATATCTCTGGCTATTTGATTTAAAGCTCTCACAGGTAACGCATACAGAACTATGCGTAAGCTATGTATACTATTGGGTGCGTTAGTTAAACCCACTAAGTAATTTAAAGTGATATTATCGTGAATCATCGAACTATTAAACTTTCGCCAGCCATGGCTGCGTTGTCTCCGTTGATGGGGTTTAAATAGTTGGGTAATGTTGGATATATTTGAACGGCGGTTTGCAGCATTGCCGAACCCACTGACATTATCATTTAAACCAAACGGAAACACCGACCCAAGTTCTAGCATCCAGAATAATTCCCGCTCTCGGATTTTTCTCACAAATCCAAAGGGGGAATCCTTAGTAGATGGATAGACGACGTCTATGATCTGAATACTAAAGTTATCCCAGCCATGGTCGGGTCCAGAAAAATGCCTACCTATAAGCAATTGCTTTTTCCTAACGGATTTTCTGTGACCGTTCACCCTAAGATGGAGTCTTTGGGTGGTCTTGCCAACATACTGTTGTCCACACTTCTTACAGGAAACTAAGTAAATACAGTTTGTAGTAGAACAACTAAGATCAACATACGAGTTAACAGAATATGAGTTACCAGTTAACGCGGAACTAAATGAAGATGAAGTATTAAAGAGTGGACACGTGAGACATCCACGGTGTCCACACTTAGAAATTTTGAAATTATTACATGTAGAATTCGGTGCTAAGCAATCATCAAGCGCAATATTGCAAGGTTTGATGTCGTGGCCTTGCTTTGCTGTCAGAAATATATCTGTCATTCGGATTGAAAAAGGTCTTAGTGCATTTCGAACTATTAGAGACTCGGCCGAGAAACCTGCACTAAGGTTCCTCGGGTCTGTCTTCATATTTTTTCTTTTAGTTGTGCTCATTATGTTTGTTGGGTGTGCAGGGGCCCGGCCTCGGGGACAACTTGTCCACCAGCAGAATCCAGGCATACACAGGTTAAAATTACAAGCGTCTAGTCCGTCATTCATAATCCAGCCGTCGTCCATTAGAGAATATCCGCGTCCATAATCCAAAGACCTATTCCATTTCCATATAACAGTATTAGCACCAAATTCAAAAAGACAAAAGTATACATAAACATAGGCTTGTTTCCTGCAAGAGAGAAGCGGTCAACAGTTTTCAATGATGCCGGCAAGACATCATGATGTTCCAAAATATCAAATCCGTATCGCTGATCAGTATTCTTAATCCATAATATTCGTTATAGAGTCGTCATCTAAAAATGATGTACCTCAGTCACGCTTTGATTGTGACTGTTCATATGAGTACCATGAGGATCTAGAAGTACATGGGTTCATACGGCCCCTAGCCCCGGGTTAAGCGGAATTAGACACAAGTTACGAAACGTAGCGCCATAGATCTTGCACGCTACGTTCGTATTTTGCTATCAGCATGCGATATGTATCGCCAAATTTGAGAAACTTTGAGTGGAGGCGCTTGGTGGAATAGCCCTGTTTTATAAGTTTCTGCAACAATGTTTTGTGACGTTGATTAAAATCATCACATTTAACACAGGATCTAGCAAATGCTACTAAGCGAGATATGTATACGCCATATGCAGGTCCCACTGGAATATTACTATCCAGAAAGGGATAGTTTACGATGTCGAAATTGTAATCATCTCTTTTGTCATAAAGTCGACGAGAGAGAATGCCCGCTTCATTTTTATAGAGATAGAGATCTAAATAAGATGTGCCTGTAGGGCTATCTGTAGTTTCCTTCAAATCCAGTGAAGGTGGATATATATCCTTCACTGCGTCATTTATATAGCGATTATCCACAGCGAGAAGATCGTCTATATAGCGTTTGGTGAATGAGAAGGAACGGGCTTTGAGTGGATCGGTTTTTGAAAGCGCCAGCATATAGTCATATTCATAAGAGAACAGATACAGGTCAGCCAACAGGGGTGCACAATTAGTACCCATTGGAATACCTATATGCTGCTGATATATTGTGTTGCCAAATTTCACATAGATATTGTGTAATAGTGTTGACCGTAAACACACCTACAGCCTCCCGGAGCTTTGCCTGATTCACGATATTAGGATCGTAAAACTGGAACAATGTATCGGCATATTATCTTATGTTGCATATATTCCTGGAATCTCGCCGTCTAGTTAGTAATAAAGCTCAGTGTAATAGTGTTGACCGTAAACACACCTACAGCCTCCCGGAGCTTTGCCTGATTCACGATATTAGGATCGTAAAACTGGAACAATGTATCGGCATATTATCTTATGTTGCATATATTCCTGGAATCTCGCCGTCTAGTTAGTAATAAAGCTGTATGTAAAACCGCCAAACACCTTTTAGGTGTGTATTCTGGTTCATCGCATATTTCTGGAATCTCATCGTCTCTTAGTACTAAATCAGTATCTAACACCAAACTCCTTTTAGGAGTGTACGTAGTTAACATAACCGTTGCTGGAGACAGATCAACAGATGCAGGCTCTGATAATCACATTAAAATATCGAATTAGACACCTAACCGGTGCACGCCCTCCAGAAAATTAGTACTGGTACATCCCAGTTTAAATTCCGATATTCAAGGAAAAGGTTCCTGCAAATATGTATGTGCAAAGTATTAGTCTAACATTATACTAAACCGCACCCCCTGATGAGAACCCGCGGATATCACAATGATATAAAGAGGTTCGAAACACTGAATGCAGAATTACTGAAATCACATATTATGAAATCACATCTTTCGCCACACGCTAGAGTGTTCGTCTGTCTGCATGGTGTCGGGTTGATCTGTCTCCAGCAACGGTTATGTTAACTACGTACACTCCTAAAAGGAGTTTGGTGTTAGATACTGATTTAGTACTAAGAGACGATGAGATTCCAGAAATATGCGATGAACCAGAATACACACCTGAAAGGTGTTTGGCGGTTTTACATACAGCTTTATTACTAACTAGACGGCGAGATTCCAGGAATATATGCAACATAAGATAATATGCCGATACATTGTTCCAGTTTTACGATCCTAATATCGTGAATCAGGCAAAGCTCCGGGAGGCTGTAGGTGTGTTTACGGTCAACACTATTACACTGAGCTTGCGGACCTTGTGTCCAACCTGACCTCACACGTGTATCATGGGTTTCTCGTTTTTCGAGTTACTCGCTTGATCCTTACAGTTTTCCTGGAGTGGAGTCGGATTCACTAACCAGAACATAGCCACATAGGCTGACGTCATCCACTCACAAATTATCCAGTTTGAACGGCGTTACTCACTATACTACCCTCAGTCAGGAAGACTTTACGTCTCACTTTGCTGAACGAAATCATAACAGGCTTTAACATATTTATCAGAATCCCATACGACGATTTAATCGCGTACGGAGATGTCATCGATTGGCGAGTTGTGCAACAAACCTAGAAAGTTGGTTGTTTTGCTGAAATTAAATCAGGCGGCCTCAACATTATGTCCGCATAAACCAGCCGTAACGCCAGTGCTACGAAATATGCATATATTATTAATGCGTGATGCTATACAAGAATGCCAAAAGTCCACTCAAATATTCTCTCCCGTTCTATTCGAATGAAAATAGATATTTATCTAAGATATATGCGTAAATACGCACAACACACAGAACCAAAATGGTCCCGACATAGGGGATACGAAACCATGGGAGTTCGTATATACACAGCCAGCCAAGAACTAACAGATACGCATGATATTATCAAGAGGAAATGCGCTCAACACAGCTGCGGTTGGTATATGTTATCGTGCCCTGTATAAACCTACATCAAAGTAATGGATACTTCCAATCAATACGGAACAAGCAGAGGGAGGAAATCGGAAATCGCATCCTAAAGTATATGCCGATGCATCATATGAATGATATTTGCTTTCTTTACCACCTAAGAAACGAGAATCAGAGGATCCGTGATAAAAAAGCAGTACTATAAATTTATCTGAATACCTGTGATATTTCAGAGTATTCCAAAACCAGCATAGCTGACAGTTATAACGTCTGACAAAGGAAAGAGACAAATCTCATCGCCTATAAAGCGTATGTTGATTTCCCACACCTAAACGAACCAGAGGATTCGTGATGAAAAGAGCCGTATTATATATTTATCTGAATACCTGCGATATTTCAGCTACAAAATCTATGTTCTTCAATAGAATGATGAGAGATTAGATGGTTGGACCTATGGCTATTGAAATGTAGACCAGCGAATTGGATTTACAGATATACAGAAGAAAACGCTGCCCATCATGGGAATTTCATTATCGTTCGTGGGATTTTAGCCCAACAAGCCAAATGATATGAGCATTTGGCTCGTTCTATATTCTGATAAATGGAGACAGATCAGCTACTCAACCATGCAGGCGCTCGACACTAGAAACCCAGAAATGCAGCGAAAATGGCGAAATGGTATTGAAAGAAGTACAGATATCGACCAAGTTTATCAATGGAGATGATATATATTATACATACTCTCAAGTGATTTCCATTGGATTCCAAATTTGCTATGGAAACTGCGACGTCATATCAATGCAATATGAATTTGTTTGAAAATTTACTGTATACCAAGCATGTAGACCAAGAAGTTGGAACATTCCAGTCATAATTGCTGTATACGTATAGAGTAAACTTACTTGTACGTATTTTGCCGATTTATTGGGACGCACAGTGCGCTTTACTGCCCGCTTTTCAACTTTTCATTAGGAAAAGAAACACAAATCTGCAAATGACGGACGGATTTTACGATTCTCTCTCCAGTGCTTTCGCCAAGGTCCGCGCGCCCAGCAGCTATCCTTATATAAGACAATGGCGGGCTGGCTAGCTGAGAGTATTCCAAAACCAGCATAGCGGACAGTCATAACGTCGGACAAAGGAAAGAAACAAATCTCATCGCCTATAAAGCGTATGTTGATTTCCCACACCTAAACGGTGCGTTGATCAGTTCCTTCACCTATAAAGTGAATACTGAACGAGAAGACCTGTCCGGCGTTGAATGGTTCTGTTCACCTATAAAGTGAATACTGAACGAAATCACCTAGACGGTGCATGCCCACCTACAATAAATTGGTGCAGGCTCTGATATTATACAGATGCATTAAACTTTTAATATATCGAATGAGACACCTATACCGTGCGTGCCCACCTACCATAAATTGGTGCAGGCTCTATTAATATGCACTTTATTATACGGTACCAAATGAGACACCTTCACGGTGTATGCCCACCTACCATGACTTGATGCAGGCTCTGATAATCACATTAAAATATCGAATTAGACACCTAACCGGTGCACGCCCTCCAGAAAATTAGTACTGGTACATCCCAGTTTAAATTCCGATATTCGAGGAAAAGGTTCCTGCAAATATGTATGTGCAAAGAATTAGTCTAACATTATACTAAACCGCACCCCCTGATGAGAACCCGCGGATATCACAATGATATAAAGAGGTTCGAAACACTGAATGCAGAATTACTGAAATCACATATTATGAAATCACATCTTTCGCCACACGCTAGAGTGTTCGTCTGTCTGCATGGTGTCGGGTTGATCTGTCTCCAGCAACGGTTATGTTAACTACGTACACTCCTAAAAGGAGTTTGGTGTTAGATACTGATTTAGTACTAAGAGACGATGAGATTCCAGAAATATGCGATGAACCAGAATACACACCTAAAAGGTGTTTGGCGGTTTTACATACAGCTTTATTACTAAGTAGACGGCGAGATTCCAGGAATATATACAACATAAGATAATATGCCGATACAATGTTCCAGTTTTACGATCCTAATATCGTGAATCAGGCAAAGCTCCGGGAGGCTGTAGGTGTGTTTACGGTCAACATTACTTACCACATTAGGGTTGATCTGTCTCCAGCAACGGTTATGTTAACTACGTACACTCCTAAAAGGAGTTTGGTGTTAGATACTGATTTAGTACTAAGAGACGATGAGATTCCAGAAATATGCGATGAACCAGAATACACACCTAAAAGGTGTTTGGCGGTTTTACATACAGCTTTATTACTAACTAGACGGCGAGATTCCAGGAATATATGCAACATAAGATAATATGCCGATACATTGTTCCAGTTTTACGATCCTAATATCGTGAATCAGGCAAAGCTCCGGGAGGCTGTAGGTGTGTTTACGGTCAACACTATTACATTGGGGTTGATCTGTCTCCAGCAACGGTTATGTTAACTACGTACACTCCTAAAAGGAGTTTGGTGTTAGATACTGATTTAGTACTAAGAGACGATGAGATTCCAGAAATATGCGATGAACCAGAATACACACCTAAAAGGTGTTTGGCGGTTTTACATACAGCTTTATTACTAACTAGACGGCGAGATTCCAGGAATATATGCAACATAAGATAATATGCCGATACATTGTTCCAGTTTTACGATCCTAATATCGTGAATCAGGCAAAGCTCCGGGAGGCTGTAGGTGTGTTTACGGTCAACACTATTATACAGAGAACAGATACAGGTCAGCCAACAGGGGTGCACAATTAGTACCCATTGGAATACCTATATGCTGCTGATATATTGTGTTGCCAAATTTCACATAGATATTTTTAATGAGAAATTCAAGCAACTCTATAAACAAAGAAACATCCCATGAATGATATCTCTTGTATGTAGTCGAGCTAAAGAATGCTTTATGGCTTCCGACATTAATATATCTACGATCAGTTTTCTTGAACACAGATACTATTAATGAACTTATACGGTCAATAAGGTCCTGATGAGGGATTGTAGTATAGAGAGTCGAGAAATCCCATGTGGATACATGTCTGTACGGTATGTGACCTTTAGCATCAAGTTCTTCCGTAAGACATTTTGAGTTTTTCAATATCCACATACATTCAACGCCAGAGTTCTTGAAAATAGTGGCGCAATACCTTTCCCAAAATGCTTTTACCTCCTGAAGGGCCCTCGTCAATAGGGTTGAAAGAAGCTTGGTGGTGCAGCTTCTAGAACCAGCTATGAATCTAGCTTTGTATGGTGATTTATGCATTTTGGGAGTCCAGTATATTTTTGGTATGTCGCTATGATTGGTTGGAAGACAAATACCTCTTTCCCTGAGAAACTTGATGTGATTGTTAAATAGATCTTCCAGAGTAAATGCAGTTTGGGAGTAAGTAGATGTATTTGATGAAGATATGTCTATACTCAATTCTTTAACCAGCACCTGGTAATAGTAATATTTACATATGAATATTATATTATTCGGAGCTTTGTCTGCTGGGACTATGACGAATTTACTCTGGAGATTTGCTAGAACTTCTTGCGAATTGAGGTTTCTCAGTACTTGTTTTGCTTGGGGAAGAGTACTTCTGTCAATATGGCGGATTGTTTCAACGACCTTGCTCTTGGTGAGGTCCAGCCAATCAGCGAGTACTGTAGGTTCAACTTTTTCTCGCTTAGACCAATCAATAACGTACTGTTCTAATGCAGTCAGGACTATCTTCTGGTCCGCCTTCAGATTTATTCTTCTTGGCTCTCTATATTTAGGTCCTTTCATCAGGAGTAATTTCAGATCCTTATCACTCACCACATCAAGGTCACCAGTCACAATATGTTTGCATGGTGTATAGATAAAGTTCGACAATTCACAATCACAACTATAGCCTCCTGACGTGTATAAGTTCCAGTCAAAGACAAAGACATTTTGTGCGAGCAGGCAATCTGCGTCTTACACTCGACGCGAATATAAATTACAACACATATAAGGGAAGGCGCACAGGCGGGTCGTCTCAGCAGACCCTTTGTCAACCACTACTACAACAAAGACATTTGCTGACCTGGAAAATTAGTGAAAGATCACTCTACCCAGCCCAGCCCCGATATAAATTTGATACCGGGACACAAAAATATGCTTTTGTGGCATAATTGAGACAGATGTCAGCGAACTGTAACTTCGGTGAGACACTGATTGTTATGTTACGTGACAGGCTCAATGTAAGAGTGCGGGACCAGGCCATTCAACGGAAATTACTTATGGAAAAGACGCTAACTTTTGAGAATGCCATACAAATTGGAGTGGAATGGAAACAACAAATACAAACATCCAAAAGTTACAAAAGAGTAGCACTGCTGCAGCAACCGTAAACAAGTTTCCGCAAGTCTCTGGAGTTCATAAAACCAAGATAGAAAAAGAATACCTGGAGTTCTATCTGGGTGGTTTCCTTGGGGGTGCAGCGAACAGCCAGTCGGCCGGTTTAAACTGGGTGTGGCTTGATTCTCGTATCTGATTGGCCGTCGAGTGAGTAGCCAATGCGAGCTGAGATGTAGGTGGAGAATTTATTTCCTGGCGCCATTGGTCGTTGTGCGAGCAGGCAATCTGCGTCTTACACTCGACGCGAATATAAATTACAACACATATAAGGGAAGGCGCACAGGCGGGTCGTCTCAGCAGACCCTTTGTCAACCACTACGCCCAAGATGTTTACTTGTACGGTCTGTTCGAAGTCTTTTACTCGTCTCAATAATTTACCACGCCATGAATATCACCATGACTCTATCATTCAATACAACTGTAGCCTCTGCGAGAAGTCATTCACTCGTCTGGATGCTTTACACCACCAGTCTACTAGCCACAACTCTACCACCCAATACAATTGCACCCTCTGCGGAGAGTCCTTCACGCACCTATATCGTTTACGTCGCCACGAATCAACCATGTATACCTGTACGGTCTGCAGGGAGGCCGTTATTCGGTTGGATAATTTACGGCGCCATGAACGGTCATGGCATGGACCACCGACGGAGGACTTAAAATTTTGCGGGCGTATCTTCAAATATCCTGGTCAACTTCGACAACATCAACCGAATATCAATAGAGCACGGAGACCCGCATATTAAGTGCCCAAAGAGATCCACCCACTGCCCGAGTTCATGGAAGACCATCACCGCCCGAGACCATGGAGGTCTTTCCACCGCCCGAACCCATGGAGGTCCATCTGCCGCCCATCCAAACTATCCATCCAGCCACCCAGGCCAGGATATCGATGCTGTGTGTTTCGTGGACGATTCCTTGGACGTGCCAGGTGAACTTCTATCGAATACAAGCGTCTAGTCCGTCATTCATAATTCAGCCGTCGTCCATTAAAGAATATCCGCGTCCATAATCCAAAGACCTATTCCATATCCATATAACAGTATTAGCACCAGATTCAAAAAGACAATCAGAGTATACATAAACATAGGCTAGTTTCCTGCAAGAGATTAGCGGTCAACAGTTTTCAATGATGCCGACAAGACATCATGATGTTCCAAAAATATAAAATCCGTATCGCTGATCAGTATTCTTAATCCATAATAATCGTTGTAAAGTCGTTATCTAGAGAATGATGTATCTCAGTCACGCTTTGATTGTGACTGTTCATATGAGTACCATGAGAATCTTTAAGTACATGGGTTCATACAACCCCTAGCCCCGGGTTAAGCGGAATTAGACACAAGTTACGAAACGTAACGCCATAGATCTTGCACGCTACGTTCGTATTTTGCTATCAGCATTCGATATGTATCGCCAAATTTGAGAAACTTTGAGTGGAGGCGTTTGCTTGAATAGCCCTGTTTTATGAGTTTCTGCAACAATGTTTTGTGACGTTGATTAAAATCGTCACATTTAACACAGGATCTAGCAAATGCTACCAGGCGAGATATGTATACGCCATATGCAGGTCCCACTGGTATATTACCATCCAGAAAGGGATAGTTTACGATGTCGAAATTGTAATCATCTCTTTTGTCATAAAGTCGACGAGAGAGAATGCCCGCTTCATTTTTGTAGAGATATATATCTAAATATGATGTGCCTGTAGGGCTATCTGTAGGGCTATTTCCTTCAAATCCAGTGAAGGTGGATATATATCCTTCACTGCGTCATTTATATAGCGGTTATCCACAGCGAGAAGATCGTCTATATAGCGTTTGGTGAATGAGAAGAAACGGGCTTCGAATGGATCGGATTTTGAAAGTGCCTGCATATAATCATATTCATAAGAGAACAGATACAGGTCAGCCAACAGGGGTGCACAATTAGTACCCATTGGAATACCTATATGCTGCTGATATATTGTGTTGCCAAATTTCACATACATATTTTTAATGAGAAATTCAAGCAACTCTATCAACAAAGAAACATCCCATGAATGATATCTCTTGTATGTAGTAGAGCTAAAGAATGCTTTATGGCTTCCGACATTAATATATCTACCATCAGTTTTCTTGAACACAGATACTATTAATGAACTTAGACGGCCAATGAGGTCCTCATGAGGGATTGTAGTATAGCGAGTCGAGAAATCCCATGTGGATACATGTCTGTACGGTATGTGACCTTTAGCATCAAGTTCTTCCGTAAGACGTTTTGAGTTTTTCAATATCCACATACATTCAACGCCAGAGTTTTTAGAAATAGTGGCGCAATACCTTTCCCAAAATGCTTTTACCTCCTGAAGGGCCCTCGTCAATAGGGTTGAAAGAAGCTTGGTGGTGCAGCTTCTAGAACCAGCTATGAATCTAGCTTTGTATGGTGATTTATGCATTTTGGGAGTCCAGTATACTTTTGGTATATCGTTATGTTTGGTTGGAAAACAAATACCTCTTTCCCTGAGAAACGTTTTATGATTGTTAAGTAAATCTTCCAGAGCAAATGCAGTTTGAGAGTAACTAGACGTATTTGATGACGATATGTTTACACTCAATTCTTCAACCAGCACCTTTACATATGAATATTATATTATTTGGAGCTTTGTCTGCTGGGACTATGACGAATTTACTCTGGAGATTTGCTAGAATTTCTTGTGAATTGGGGCATCTCAGTACTTGTTTTGCTTGGGGAAGGGTACGTCTGTCAGTATGGCAGATTGTTTCAACGACCTTGCTCTTGGTGAGGTCCAGCCAATCAGCGACTACTGTAGGTTCAACTTTTTCTCGCTTAGACCAATCAATAACGTACTGTTCCAAAGCAGACAGGACTATCTTCTGGTCGGCCTTCAGATTTATATTTCTCGGTTCTCTATATTTAGTTCCCTTCATCAGGAGTAATCTTAGGTCCTTATCACTCACCCCATCAAGGTCACCAGTCACAACATGTTTGCATGGTGTATAGATAAAGTTCGACGATTCACAATCACAACTATAGCCCCCCGACTTGTATGAGTTCCAGTCAAACTCCTTGACAGCATTGGAGTAATTGAATAGCTCTCAGAACTGTACATACAGAACTGTACATAAGCTATGTATACTATTGGGGGTGTTAGTTAAACCCACTAAGTAATTTAAAGTGATATGATCGTGAATCATCGAACTATTAAACTTTCTCCAACCATGGCTGCGATGTCTTCGTTGATGGGGTTTAAATAGCTGGGTAATGTTGGATATATTTGAACGGCGGTTTGTAGCATTGCCGAACCCACTGACATTATCATTTAAACCAAACGGAAACACCGACCCAAGTTCTAGCATCCAGAATAATTCCCGCTCTCGGATTTTTCTCTCAAATCCAAAGGGGGAATTCTTGGTAGATGGATAGACGACGTCAATGATCTGAATACTAAAGTTATCCCAGCCATGGTAGGGTCCAGAAAAATGCTTACCTATGAGCAATTGTTTTTTCCTAACGGATTTTCTATGACCGTTCACCCTAAGATGGAGTCTTTGGGTGGTCTTGCCAACATACTGTTGACCACACTCTTACAGGAAACTAAATAAATACAGTTTGTAGTAGAACAATTAAGATGAACATATGAGTTAACAGAATATGAGTTACCAGTTAACGCGGAACTAAATAAAGCTGAAGTATTGAAGAGTGGACACGTGAGACATCCACGATGTCCACACTTTTGCTACTACTCTTCGAATGCGCAGGCGCGCCATGTCGTCACTTCCCCTTCAAAGTACCTCAAACGTCGTCTACACACCAAACTTTTCAAGACGATGCTCTCCATATGGGCTGGGCTGATGAGTGACCAGGATGGGATTCCCCTCGCTGACTATGCAAGGTGTTATGTATAGGCGATATCTCGCTGTATGTATGACTATGCAAGGAGATTCCCCTGGGGAATTCCATTGTATGGATAGAACCTGAACGGCGCAAGATAGGAGGTGACCTAAGGAAGTAATCCATAGTTTCGGATTATTGGTCAAAAAATTTCATACGGCAGAGCGCCCGGGTCTGACCACGTGATAATTATCCTTCCCTTTTTGGTAACCAGTATTTATAGTACCAAGCTTCTGGGTACTACCATTCCTTCAAAATTACATATGCGGATGGGTGGCTCGATTGAGCTATATGGCGGGTCGGGCCGCGAAGTCAACCCTCGTCAGCCTCAGTTTCGTATGTTTTTCAGGTGTTTAAAAATAGGGTTATGTTGCATATGGAATATGTGACAAAAATCGGCGTGATCGACCCCATATTTTGAATAGCTTTTTTATCTTGCCTCGAGACGGGGAACACTGTGGAGAAATCTTATTGAAATCGATTGTCAAGATTTTTCCAGGAAATGAACGAAATATGGTGTATTTTGGGTCATTTTAATAGATTTTCCAGAAAATTTGGAGTACGTTCCGAGGAAAGAAAATTTATCTCGGGTTACATTTGCATAACTGGCTTGTATGTTGAATTAATGGTATGAGCATTCCCATGAAGAAAATATGTACTTTTATATGGATTTTCTGTGTGGTTGGCAACTCGGAAAGACGGAAGGGTCTATTTCCAGCAACGAGGGATCAACTGTGGACTGCACCCTAACATTTTCGGAGATTCCCGAATATGTAGACATGCTGGAGCCCCAAGTCATCTCCCTCCAGGTATCCATGAGTGGGTTCCCCACTGGGCCTATACCATGTATTGCTATGCAAGGGTTATATCTCGCTACATATATAGCTATGTCTATAACCTATGACCCGGAAGTGACGTTTGACCCGGATCTGACGTCACCGGTTCTGACGCCACATTTTACGCCACCACCAAAGAAATGCTAAGATATTTCGCCTTTATATACTACAGCCGTCAGATGGTCACAGCGCAGCAGGATGGTTTGGATAAGTCCCTTCCACTGAAGGTATTCAAGGGAAGAGGGCTGTGCCTTGTAGTTCGGAACTGGATTGACCAACTACCAATCGATTTGGGGAAGCTTCAGAAACTGCCTACAATGAGGGTGTTTCAAGTTCGGAGAGAGCTGATATTCTGAACAGACACCAATCCCTACTCAAAGAGACACTGGTACCTCATAGGGATTACACGCTCATATTCAAGTTGACAAATCTGTGCGACCTAAGTTTTATAAGCCGCATCCCGTCCTTTTGCTCAGAAGCAAGATGAAGACTCCAAGATGAAGGTGTCATCGAGCCAGTGAAGTTGTCACAATGAGCTACACCCATTGTTCCCGTCTCGAAACCAGATAATATTTTGAGGATATGCGTTCACTCAGAATGCAGCTTCCCACCTTGAACAGTATTCCCTACCAATTTTTGAAGACTTAATGGTGAAACAACCAGGTGAGAAAAGTTAGATCTGAGCCATGCCCACAGCCAGTTGATCATGGATGAGGAATCCAAGGAGATACTTACCATGAACACCCACAAGAGCCTGTTCAGATACAACCGGCTTCTATATGGAGTATCATTGGCACCAGCCATATTTCAGTGAACCATGAAAACATTACTTCAGGATAACCCTGGCGTAGCAGTGTTCATTAGCGACATCATAGTGACAGGGATAACGGTCACCGAGCATCACCGGAACTGTCCTCACCAGATTGGAGGAAGCAGGGGTTCGTTTGAAGCAGCAAAAATCGATTTTCCAGATATCTGAAGTGACCTATCTCGGCAATAGGATTGATGCTGATGTTATCAACCCTATGTATGAAGAGATGCACACCATCGCGGATGCACCAGCACCAACGTGTGTGACAGAGCGGGAAGCCTTTCTAGGCACCTTGAATTATCACCACAAATTTCTACCAGCTGTGTCGACGGTGCTAGAGCCACTAGCCACTGCTGCAAAAGAGTGTAACCTTGAGGTGGGGTAACAGGCACCAGGCAGCATTTGAGTAATCCAAGAGACTGCTCCAGTGAAATACACTCTTGCTTCATCATGACCCCACAAAAGATCTCATACTGAGCTGTGACGTCTCGCCCTGTGGCGTTCGGGCAGTTCTCTCTCACGTAATGGATGATCGATCTGAAATTGAAGCGATATGCAAGACGTGGGAAAAATTGACGTTTGGCGACTAAAAAGAAACCATATGACTCCACAGGAAAGCATCCCTCGGTAACCAACATTCAGACCCGAGAATACGGTGGATTCTCGGACTTCCTATGAAGTATCCACACGGCCCCTAGCACCGTCTTAAGCGGAATTAGATACGCTAGTTCGGGAGTTGTGATGACAGATCAGCTCAAACAGCTCATCTGATGTTAATGGATGAGCATCGTGGACGCCTGATGGAGTAAACGCCTCAACATGGGGTAACCTGGCAAATGCAAGAATACCCAGAGAAACTAATAACTATAACCCGTAATGCCCGACCTCGTACGGCTTAAACTTCCCATCAAAACAATAAACCTTCATATATTTGTCGAGTGAAATGTAGAGACCCCGGAGACTAGCAGTCCACTAGCAGAATCCTACCATAGACAAGTAAAAAAAATGGAGCGATATGCAAGAGGTGGGAAAAATTGACGACGCCTGAAAAACCCATTGGCTTAGTAGGAGAGATGTGCCATGGTCTTTAGAGGAAGAAATGCCACAAGAGTAGTATATAGCAAGCCTCTAAGGGCTCTGGCTCGTCACTGCGCATGCGCGAGAAACCGAAAGTAGATATGGTGCGCAGGTGTGTTCTGCGCAAGTGGTGACGCCACTTCCGGTGTGGGTGAATCGGGCGTGACTCGACATGTTTAGACTTGTTCTTGAACATCCCTCATCATTGGGACTTGTGCGCAGGCGATGACGTCATTTCCGGTGTGCGTGAATCGGGCGTCATCATGTTTAGACTTGTATCATTGCTCATGTTTTCTTCCATTCATCCGGGCCCTACATCCGGGCCTGTCTTCGCGTGATTTCACATGTTTAGACCTGTACTGACTCACCCCTCATGGGGGTTTTTCCATTCATCAGGGTCCTTGTCTACATCCGGGTTTTCCCAGTGGTTTATTCCCATCCGGGTACTCATCTTAAATTTGCGTCCTTCTATCTGGGTTTTTCCCTGATGTACAGCCTTTGGTTTACCATCCGGGTCCTTCTATCTGTGTTTTTCCATGTTGTACGGTCGGTACTCATCTTACATCCGGGGACTGTGGGACATTCGGGTACTGGTATGTGGGTCTATGAAAGCTGTTGACGGCATTGCTTCATTCATTGACCTGCCTACTTCACTGGGACCTGACCAGCACCACCCTGCCTGCCTGACCAGCATCTACCTGAGCCTGCCACCCTGTCCAGGAGCTTACCTGAATCTGACCAGGACTTACCTGAATCTGACCAGCACATACCTGCCACCCTGACCAGGAGCACCCTGCCTACCACCCTGACCAGGACTTACCTGCCTGCGTACCTGACCAAGAAGAATGAGACGTGGAGAAGACTTCCCGGTAGATCCAACTGTGCCTCCGGCTGAAGCATTGCCCGAAGACCAGCCTGTGTGTGCATTGTACCGAAGCCACTGGAACACGATACGCCATTGTTTTCACCGTCACCGTCGCCTATTGGACTTGTATAATTTCCTGTTGGAGGATCTCACACATCTTCCTACCTACGCCGAGAGCATTTTTACAGACCAAGTTACAGCTTTCAAATTGAATATGAAATTTGACTACATACTACGCCACAAAGAGACGGATCAACTGCGGTATTTTTACCCTAGCAATAATACCTATGTGTTTGACCAATCGTTCACGGTCACGGATGCTATTTCTCTGGAGCCTATCATCGAGCAACTCACTACGTTGGATCCGTTGGAATGGGCGCGTCTGCAACGTCCCAACACCAAATGGACTGTAGAAATGAAGACGAACGTACCATTTTTCGTGACCAAATTGGGAGATCAACCCATAGGCGCTGCTGTCATTCTTCCGCCTTGGCTGCTCCGTCGAAAAGGTATGCGTTAACGTGTGGCAAACATGGGCCCTACAAAGACCAGAAATGTATGTTTCGGTGTTTGGTCGTTCATTTGGACGAGTGTGATCCCAAGACTTGTGATACAGTGGCAGATGGTTATTGGGAAGATTATCTAGAGGCACAATACTTAAACCCGCGACGCTTTCGGAGAGTGCCCTTTAAGTATTTGGATGTCGTGGAATCGCTTTTCCAGGTGAATATCTTTGTGTATCGTTTGATACGGGAGGAGGCTAGTGACACACCTCAATGTGTGGCTGAATTGGTCCATCGCTCAACAGAACGTTATGCATCCGCCATGAAATTCAAAGACTTCGACTACGGCGGGGTGGGTCATTTTTCCCTGATCTACGATATGAGCCTGTACGCGCAGTCCTACAGTTGTAGTAAATGCCATCGGGTGTTTGACCGTTCCAACAACCTACATCAGCACGAGAAGATTTGTGACAACATTGTGAAACAGAAACTTCATGGTGGTGTGTACCATAATACGCTCACCATTTTCGAAGAGTTGGCTGATGAGGGTCTTGTGATACCACTACGGGACCGTTATTTTCCTTACCGGGCGTGGTACGATTTCGAGGCCATTTTGGAACCTATGGACACTTTCTCAGCCAAAACGCAGTGGACGCAGCGCCATATTTCGCTGAGTGTGAGCATTTCCACCAACGTTCCCGGCTATGACTCTGCGCCAGTTTGTTTCGTGTCGTCCGGGGACCCCCATGACCTCATTACCCGGATGATGGTGTATTTAGAGGAAGTGAGTGCGGTCAGTACGGAACTGTTGGTGTCCAAGTTCCAGGACGTACTGGAACTGCGTTCAGTATGGAACTGTTGGTGTCCAAGTTCCAGGACGTACTGGAACTACTCGACGATCGTATTCCTACACCCGGTGTGTCCTTCAGCGACGATGAAAAGTCGGAGACGGAGACGGAGTTGAAGTCGGAGATGCAGGGCATCCAACCCCAGGATGTACCCTTACCCAAGCCGGAACATTTGAAAGCCCGCTTCCTACAATACTTGTCCCAGTTACCCGTGCTCGGCCTCAATTCGGGTCGATACGATCTCAACGACCACTACGTCACTCCATTTTCTGGATGTACGCAACTACTCCCAATTATAGCTACCAATTATAGCTACGATCAGTGGGTGAAGGCCTATGACTGTGCACAAACCAAAGGTAGGTTCCCTTACACCTCTTTGTCGACGCTCGAAGCTTGGAGGAAACACAGTTGCCACCCCGGGACGCTTTCTTCGACGATCTCAAGCAGGTGGAATGTTCTGAAGAAACGTACCGGGAACTTCAGCAGGTATGGAACGACCAGCACATGCAGTACTTGCTTGACTTCCTGGTGTATTATAACAACTTAGATGCCGATCCATTCCTCGAAGCGGCCGCGAAAATGGCTCAACTCTTTCGTCGTGAGATGCTCGTCGACATATTCCAGGAGTGGTTGAGTTTACCGGGTCTTGCTCTTTGGCATCTCTTTCAAGATTGTCCTACCTACTTTTCTATCATTCAACAAAAAGACCAGGACATGCATGATTGTTCGAAGCAGAACATCGTCGGTGGGCCGAGCCTTATTTTTCATCGCTACCACGAGAAGGATGTCACAACCCTTTGAGGTGGGAAACCCTGTGACAAAATCATTGAATTCGATGCCAATGCGCTCTATCTGTGGTCCTTAGCCCAGCCCATGCCAAGCGGCCATTATACGCGCTGGATGGCGGAAGGTCAGCATTTCACACCGCCGTACAAACATCTCGCTAACCAGTGGTTGGACTGAGAAGCCCATCGACGGGGTATTTCTATACATCAAACCAACTCCACAGAGAAGCGGATAGGAGATCGCCGACTCCCCGTCCATGGGTTTGCCCTTGTCGGTAGAACACCTACCGTATTTCAATTTTACGGGTGTTACTGGCGCGGCCACGAATGTCACTTCAGCGCTGGACGCTTCAACAAACGACGTGGAAAAACAGCAGAAGAACTGTGGGCAGAAGTGGTGGAGAATGGAGATGACGTGAAAGAGTTGGGGTACCATGATCGGACTGTGGGAGTGTGAATTTCACACCATGTGCCAGGCCCTACCACACTTATGCGACTTCCTTAAAGCGCGAGAGTACCCCCTCAGTCGCCGGCGACTCCTGACTACACCACAGATTCTCAACGCCGTTCGTTCCGAGGACCTCTACGGCTTTGTAGAATGCGACCTCCATGTTCTCGACAATCTGAAGCCACTATTCGCCGAATGCCCCCCCCCCCCCTCCATCTTTAAGAACATGCTGGTGAGTGGGGCCGACATTGGAGAGACCATGGGAGTCTATGCTAAGCAACACGAGTACCTGCCTCGACCTCGTTGGATGCTGATTAGGAGCATGAGGGGAGAGAAAATCTTGCTGGGCACCCCTCTACTAAAGTGGTACATGAGTCACGGGATCCAAGTGACGCGAATGTACCAAATCATACAGTATGTACCCCACGCCTGTTTTGCGGGGCATACCAACACCGTAACGTCAGCCCGTCGTCAAGAAGATAAAGATCCCAGTAAGGCCATTATCGGTGAATCGTGGAAACTGACGGACAATGGCTACTATGGCAAAACCGTGACCAACCAAGACAAGCACGTCAACGTGAATATCTGCACTACCCAACAAGCCCGCAAAAAGATCAACTCGCCACCGTTTCGGTCCGTCGACGTCATCGGTGACGACACGTATGAATTACAACACATATAAGGGAAGTGGGAAGAGGTGCCGACATACTGCGTCATAGGACTTCACAGAATAGTCTTCTGGTAAACCTATTCTAAAGCACATACCAAGAATCTAACGATTTGAGATATGTGTTGTATCTCAGGTACGCTTTTATTGTACCTGTTCATGTGGCAACTTGAATGATATGACCACACGGCCCCTAGCACCGGCATAAGCGGTATTAGATACAAATCTAGAGAGCTATGATGGAAATGCTCTGACAACTCGTATATGGTAATTGGTGAGCTGTTTCGCTGTGACAACTCGTACATTGGATATTGGTCACTTCAGTCCAAAAGACCACGCGTTACAACTTACCGCTCCAAATTGGATGTATGGTGTACCAGGTGGCCAAACTACGGATGCTGCAATTTTGGTACGATTTCATGCACGTGTATTTCGAGGCCTATGACTGGCAGTTAATGGAAATGGATACAGACTCTGCCTATATGGCTGTCTCTAATGCGGACTTGGAGTCACTCGTGAAACCAGAACTACGAGCGCAGTATGAGGCGGAACGGGACCAGTGGCTACGGAGAAAAGACCATTACCAGTACGACAAGAGGACTCCAGGCCTATTCAAGTTAGAGTGGAGTCGTGATGCCATGATCGCCCTGTCGTCCAAGACGTACTACTGTTACGGTGGAGACCAAAACAAGTTCAGCTGCAAAGCGGTCAACCGGCGCGACCCTGCCATTAACAAAGCCCTCTACCTGGACGTGCTCCAAAGACAGGCCAGTGCTAGTGGAACCAACAGAGGATTCCGGGTCGTCGACCACCAGATGCGGACGTACATTCAGCAACGGGATGCCTTCACTTTCTTTTATCCCAAACGGAAAGTCCTTCCAGATGGAGTCAGTACCACCTACCTGGACTTGTGAAAATATGACTTTGATACTTCTGATGATACACTAGTTAAAACTAGTACACGATAACTGTAAAGTCAGGAAGGCCGAGTGGTCTAAGGCGCCAGTTAAAAGCGCTGGACTGCGCAATGCAGGACGTGGGTTCGAATCCTACTCCTGACAGGTTTTTTTGTATATACACCTTTTCTTGTTCTTGTACATATTCTATACCCACTGTATTCTTGTACATATTCTATACGTACTGTATTCTTGTCTAATTCTTGTTCAACTGAATAAAAACAACAAAAAAAAACAAAAACGCCATGAAGTTTTTTATTGAACATCAATGAACGTCAGAACAACAATAAGAACACCGCGGTGAGAATTCGTTGAGAACTATAACATGGGGTAAAACAATTTTCGAAATTAGGACAACCAGAGAAATGGGGCATGAACATTAAAACGAGAGGCAGCCCAATCGTACACTAAGCCATCACGGTCTTGGGCTTTGGAATAATCATCAAACATCTGTACGATCGTCTGCATGGAATGTCCCCGACTCCGGCGAGTGAGATAAAACACACAGTACTGTCCGCATACACTACTCAAGAGTCTTTGTAACGCTTTAGTATTCAACTGCCACACTGTAGTAGATTCGTTCACGAACTGGGTCAAATCGGGGTGAACAGGTGCAAATCCGTAGGAATCAAAGTATTCTTCCTGGCCCAGGGCGTCCACGAACACAGCCACCCAATGTTCACCCGGTCGAGTACGAGGGTCTGTATTCAGGATGTAGGCCGCAGGGGTTGATGGGGTGGTCGGAAAGACATTGCGGAGTAGGGTAATGAGCTGCTCTGTATCCATGTTAGCTGGCGTAGTCACACAGGACGTTTCTATTCTGATCCACTGTGATGACGTTATTAAACTCGGCGTAGCAAATCACGTTAATGGTATTCCGTAGAGGTACTGCGAAACGCAGTTCCAACCGTAAGTTTCCTTTCTTGAGCAAGGCCAGCTGATGATCGTGTTCCAAGGTGGGGGTGAGGTCGAAGGCTAACAAGATGTACCCACGGCCAAAGTCTCGTCGACTGATGGTATTTCCTTCGTCCTGATTGTTTTGTCCTGTGGCAGTAAACAGGTTCAGGTAGCTCCGCACTTATTGACTGTGACCAAAATCCGATTGTAACGGACGGGCTGGGATTTGATGACCAGCCACGTGCAGTGCCACAAAGTGGATGTTGAAATGTTGAAAGTGGAAAGTGCCCATTGAAACTGATGTTGGTGACACACGCCAGGGTAAGACGTTTAGGCAGATCCCCTAGAAATAAATTTTCACGATTGGCCATCATCGTACCCGCTGGCACAGAGAACACCTTGGTCTGTACGCGTCGGTTGGGGTATAGGGCTGTTTTTTTTCGATAAAGGTTCCATGTGACTCACCAACACTCCCAGTTGCAAATCCACAGTAAGGACAAACAGGGCTGCTTCTTCTATGACGATCTTGTAATTGGGGACATCTCCGCCAGCCATTAAGGCGAAGGTGGGTGGGGAACGGATCAACTTGATCTTGATGGATAAGCCGTTCATCAGGTAGCGGTCTTGCAGGAACAGGTCGACGTGCAGTCGACCCATGACATCGATGGACCTGCTACCGGCTGTAAACCTCTTGCGTGCGATGAACCCTCCATTTACAATGGTGGTCGCATTTATATCCCCGGGTGAATCCCTGTAGTATAACTGGGCTGTCAAGTGTGTGTTTTTTTCGCATCTTCGCCGTACGACAACAGCATCTCGATGTAGGCTCGGTACGGGTACGTATTGGTGGACGTACTGATGAGTTTATCGTTCAGACTGATATCGACCTGTTGGAACAGCGAGTGCAGCTAGAGATTCACCGGGGCTACGGCCGCATCGTTGCCGATCTCCTCTCCGTTGCCTTGCACCACTTTGGCTTTCGCGTAAAAGTACATGTGCGCTAAATCCAGGTAGACCGTATCTTTGTTTTCAATAGTAAATTCCAGCGGTCCCATTCCTGTAAGGCTAGCCAGGGGCCGATATTCTACCCAACGACCTTCGGCGACACTGGTCTGTGTGGGTGGAATAGTCCACAAATCCAATTCACTGTTGGTAGACGGACACGACTCGGAGTGAATGAATGCCATTGTGCGAAGATGTCTCTCTTCTTCTTCTTATGGGGTGTCCGTCGTCGGTGTGTTGGCCCTCGAATGACTGTCCGATGTGACGGTGGTTGTCTTTTAAGGGCTTTGGCGACCAAGACGCTGCCCGCTTCTTTGGGCCATCGTTTGAAGGCTTGTCGGGGTGCCGTACCGCCCGAGACATCACCGGCGGCTTGCAGTCCACTGCATACCGCTTGCTTGCTCACCGCTTTAAGACCCCGCGTCACCAAGGGTAAGAACGTTTTCACTACACTACCGAGTATGTTACCCAGCCCGTGACCTCGTTGCATGCGTGCGCCGCTAAAGACCTGACCTCCACCTCCCGTTTGTTTCTAGTAATAGTCTGCATAGCTGGGCGTATGGCACTGGTAAGGCATGTACATTTTACGAAGTGGGGAGAACGCGCTCGTCGGAAATGAAGTGTCACCATCACTTTTCCTCGTTCGAATGCGACCGGTCGTCCCGTGTCATCTCTTATATCCACCGTGATAGTGCTGATATCGGACTGTCGTACGGGTAGGTAGAGCATGTGGTTGAAACTGTGGGTGACTTGATCTCCATACTTCTTTTTAATGGTGACCACCCGTAACAGAGGTGTGTTGACAACGCCCACAATGTGGTTGTCGACCACGTCCGAGTAGACGTAGAGTCCATACATACCCACCTTCATATCCATCGAGATCTGGCCACAGTCGTGGGATGCACACGTGTAGGTCGAGTGAGCGAGACCCAGCATTTGCTGTAGGATAGGACTGAGTACGACACTCACGTTGGCGGTGAGGAGGAACTGTGCCTTGTCGTTGTGTGGGTTGTAATCGAAGCCCACATGATTGATGGAGGGAAAGGTTTTCGTGGGATGTGAAGTATTCGTGACCTCCCGTAGAGCCTTATACTGCATGTCAGCGCGTTGATGAACTCCTTGGGGGTATCGTATTGGCCTTCGGGGAGGGTGAGTCGGGTGTCTTTCCCTTCGTAGGCCACCTCGTACCACACTTCACCGGCTCGCAGGTTGTACCACGAGTAAGTGTATTGGATATCCACAAGTCCACATTCCCAGCGTCCAGGTAAATGCAACGGTTGCGGTAACTGGGTCACTTACTTGGCCAAGGTGTTGTCAGGAAACACATCGAGCGAACTGTTACTGGGCAACGTGAGGTAAAACATGGCGACTGAACTTTCCTGCTTCCGCTACCGGTATTAACACTTGCCCCAGGTATTGGGCGGTTGCACCCGGCGTCGAGATCGTCGCGGTGACTTGCTACTTGTCATAGATCTTGAATAGGGGTGAAAAGAACGTGCCCGTCGTGAGGGTGTTTTGGGAGGTGACTCCAGTTCCCACTCGGCTTCCCAAGGTTCTGGGAGTCGCGTCTGTCGTTGTGCGCGACTCTGAGATTGCAGGTCACGATGCATCCAGGTCCAGCGTTGAGGATTAACCACCAATTCTCCAGGGACGTGTGTGTCTTTCAACTCTCGAGCAAATTACAAGCGTCTAATCCGTCATCCATAATTCAGCCGTCGTCCATTAAAGAATATCCGCGTCCATAATCCAAAGACCTATTCCATATTCCATATAACAGTATTAGCACCAAATTCAAAAAGACAATCATAGTATACATAAACATAGGCTTGTTTCCTGCAAGAGAGAAGCGGTCAACAGTTTTCAATGATGCCGGCAAGACATTGAAGACATTGAAGGCTTCCCAGCCCGGTGGATTAGAGTGTTTGCGAGAGCGCACCGTATCGTTGATTAGATCAGTGATATGAGACCCCGGGACCACTCGATTTCGAATAAGCAGTTCCCCCTGGTCGGTCTAGCCCATATCAGGATTCTGTTTCACCCGGTCCAACAATAAACGGGCCTTGGTCTTGAACGCCTTAGGGACACTGGCCAACACTTCATCTTCGAGCCGAAATGATGAGGATGATGAGGGTGATGAAGAGGGTGGAGGTGGTGGCGATGTTGGACTGCTACTGCTACTACTCCTATATTGGTCCATAAACGTCTTGTACCAGTTCAGGGTATGATGGTACAGTTGAATTTTCTCGTGATCGGGCAGTCGACGTTGGAGTATGCTATTCATCTCTTCATCGAGGGACTGGAGTTGTTACACCGTGGCAGGAACAGGGTAGGGTGATTGCAAGCTTTTGAAGAGCTGAGGTTCGACCAGCATCATTTTGTTCGTATGTTCCATGACGTTAGCGTCCTCCACTCAAGATGGACTGCTAATGGAACGAGTAGAGCACCAAGAAATCCACCTTTCTGTAACACCTGTTTCTTTTTCTTTACACTGGTCTTCTTCACCAGAGTTCGGAGATCCGTCTTGTGCCGTTACAATTTCCCTTTGGGTGTACTCCACACTTGCCACGGTTTCGCACAAAGTGGCCCCTCCCTAATTTTATAATAAGGAAGGTCGCCCGATTTTGACAGCATGGTAATTCTTCTTACCTTTCTACTAACTGATATCTATAGTATCACCCTGCTGGACGTAACCATTTCTCCAAACGAGGATATAACAATTGCTTGTTGATCGCACCCACTCGTCAATACAGAGTTAATCGTGCCCGGAATTGAATATCTGGCGGGCCAAAATCCCCACTTTTTCGGGAAGCGAAAATAATGATTCCTTTATTGCGATAACATTTTACAAAAAACGAGTAGGTCGATCCCCTGTTTTTTTTTGGCGATTTTAAATTGTCCTTTGGACGGAAAACACTTCAACAAGCATAAAAAGAAAATCATTTCGTACGTTTTCTCTGGGTTGCGGGTAGAATTTGACACATTTTCATATATTTCATGGAGTTTCTCAGAAAAGTTGAAGAAGGTTTAAGGAGGATTGCACGTCTTTCCTTTTCAATTTCAATAGCTCACAAGTCTCCTGAAATAATGGCACGAGTGTGCCCATTTAAAAAATATATACTTTTACAGGGTTTTTGTTAAAGATTTTACATCTATTTATGGCCGAAGATCCGAACCCATGCCTGTTTTTAGCCGCACATCATTTAGGTGTGGAATGCACCCTTTCTGCAGAGGACTGAGGGGAACATTCCCTTTTAAAACATTGTGAGCGACTTCACACAAGTACCGTACCAATTCCGCGTCCGCGCCGCGCTGGGGCCCGGACCACCTCCGGTGGCGCACTGCGCAGACATGATGATGAAGTGAATGGTTTGAAGTCGTGTTCTGTCTTCTTATTTTATTTGGGAGTGTACACCGTCTGGACCTCACCGCGGAAAATCTGGGTCCGCAGTCGAAGTGCTGAGGGTGTCCCATGTTTCATGTCGACGAGCAAGTACCCGTGGGCCCCCTGGGTGGCATCTTCAAAGGCTTCCCGAACAAACGCGGTGTCTCGCCAGGTGCATAATTTGTTACGCGCCTCTGGGGTTTTTGAACAACACCACATACTGGGCATTCAAACTGTTGTTCCTGTGCTCTTTGTTTTTACTGAACAGATTCTGGACGATGTAGATGATGCTCAACCAGCGATGATGGCTGCATTTGGTGAAGAGCCGGGTCATTCGACTATCCGTTTCGGCCATCAGATCATATGCCACCACCAAAGTGCCCGGGGCCAAGTCCTCTTCTGGGGGTAACCCTTTCACAAAGGTAAGTCCAGGTATATGAATGACGGACTAGACGCTTGTAATTCGCGCCATACGCTCATACGCAGGCTGCCAGGCTCCATAACACCAGACGATGTGGGCCACGGGGTGGGGGGGGGGGGAATGAGCGCTGACCTGTGTTGGATGAGACGTTGAACGAAGAGTGTTTTTCCCGAGCCGGTCGGTCCAGCGATGAGACACGTGAAAGGATGCTGCCACCGAGAATCCATATGTGGGTTTTTTTATTTGGTGTTTTAAGCCTGGCGTTGGGAGGCCCACCACCGTTGTCGTGGATCCCACCGGGGTCGTAGTTCTGGGGGTACCGTTGCCGTGGTAATCTTACACTTCGGTACACACTGGCATGGGGAAGTTACAACACATATAAGGGAAGTGAGAAGAGGTGCCGACATACTGACAGATTACAAGCGTCTAGTCCGTCATTCATAATCCAGCCGTCGTCCATTAGAGAATATCCGCGTCCATAATCCAAAGACCTATTCCATATTCCATATAACAGTATTAGCACCAAATTCAAAAAGACAATCATAGTATACATAAACATAGGCTTGTTTCCTGCAAGAGGGAAGCGGTCAACAGTTTTCAATGATGCCGGCAAGACATCATGATGTTCCAAAAATATCAAATCCGTATCGCTGATCAGCATTCTTAATCCATAATATTCGTTGTAAAGTCGTCATCTAAAGACTTCATATGACTTCACAGTTTAGTCTTCCGGTTAACTTATTCTAAAGCACATACCAAGAATCTAACGATGCGTGATATGTGTTGTATCTCAGGTACGCTTTTATTGTACCTGTTCATGTGGCAACGTGGATGGCATGACCACACGGCCCCTAGTACCGACATAAGCGGTATTAGATACAAATCTAGAGAGCTATGATGGAAATGCTCTGACAACTCGTATATTGGTAATCTGTGAGCTGTTTCGCTGTGACAACTCGTACACTGGGGATTGGTGAGCTGTATCGTCGTCAGATGAAAATGACGGCATTTAACACAAAAGACTAGTCTGTAAGGCCCGCTGTCGACCCAGCATCAACTTCCCACAAATGCCAACATATATCAAAGACCAAAAGGTCTGTACAGGGGGCGGGCTTCGGGGACGAAACGTCCACCAGCAGAATCTCGCCATATACAGGCCCACCTGGGGTCGTCACTGGGAGAGGGTACACTTGTCGTCAAAAGTGTCGGGTGGACCGGTGGACCCGATATAGTAGTAGTAGTAGTAGTAGCGGGGTGGACCCGACGTCTCAGTCATCGACGTGGAATCACTAAGGGTAGTGTTGGTGGTGGTGGTAGGGTGGTGGACTTGACGTTGGGGGGACCGGGTTGGACGTGGTGGTAGGTCGAAACACGATATCCGGTACGCCAAGTCGTAGAAGACACCTCCAAACAAGACAATCAGAAGCGCTAGCATACACACCACAGTACCGATTTGTCCTTTTCGAGTGCGCAGCAGTAAGGAAAGTTGTGCTCTATCCATGGTACAACCCTAGACTGAACGCTGTAGGGAGACATGGGAGTCGAATTTATAGCCGTTTCATGTCACGGTTTGAGACGCAGAAATTAAACGAACTGGGCCAACCTTGCTATTTGACGAAATGAAACAGTTTGCCACGTCGACGTTCCGTTTTCAAAATCTCTTCCACCGTGTAGTAGTCTTTCTGTGTTTTTACGACCGGTTGTAATCCAGCTTCGTAAAATGTGCCTTGCCGTGTTTCCCCCTGTGGATCTTCCAGTTGATAGACGTGCGGGTTTCGGGGGCTATGGCGAACAATGACAAAGTGCTCATCACTCCAGTTGGGTAAGTAACTTTTCTCAAATCGACCTTTGACTACTGATCCGTACCACATTTCCGCGTTTGTAACGGGGTGAAGTGATAGGTTCTTCGGGAGGTGAGTACAGAGTACGGCGCACTTGATGTTCGTTGCGTTCCGTCACATCGATGGGGGACCCGCTGGATAATGCGATGGTAGGCTCGATTGTACCCTCGGACGAGCTGTGGTAGCACATCGATGTACCGTCGGATGTTTTTGGCTGAAAATACTTGTACATCCGCCCTTTCAAGGTACGATTGAACCGTTCCACCACAGAGGCAGAAAAACACCTTCTGTTTCTTGAGAAAGGCTTGAAAGTGTCGGTTGAGAAATTCTGTGCCTTCATCCGTTTGCAAATAGAGGGGTTTGCGACCCGTCTTGAAAATCTGCTGGAACGCCTGTAGAAGATTCTCCCCTGTTTTGGTCTGGATGGGTACCACCCACGCGTACTTTGACAAAATATCGATACAGGTGAACATGTACCGATGTCCGTCATTGTGGGAAGCAAATCGACTCATATCCACCAAATCCTCCTGCCATTGTGCGTCTAGTCCTTCTACGATGACTCGGTTACGGCGAAAATGCCGTCGGGCTGCTCGATGTAAGTTATAAGTGTCTTGGGTTTTTAACCATTCCCGAAATTCAGCTCGACTGATGCCATTCGCAGCTCGAGCGAGCGCTCCCAAAGCGCTATAAGCGGCTGGACTGGCTGGGATGTAATACAAATCCGTTAACACCTTGTCCACATGCTTGTCCTGACCCTTTCGTGGGGTGTAAGCCTTCTGTGTTCACTTGATGGTAAGACACTGAGACTCTACACTGTGTGGACCCTATACATATAGTACTTCATCGACAATCGGGACTATTTCTTCCAGGGTCGTCCACAGATCAGGGTCTAGGGTAAAATGTCCCCCTTTCAGACAGGTGAGTCGAGCGAAAAAGGAACCGCGGAAGATGTAGACCTCGTGACACAGGTGAATGCTATCGCCGTCCAGTGCACCCTTTAACACACGTGTCAAGGTGGTCCATCCTTCCCGTGACAAAGAGACCTGCGGTTCGGATGTACATTCCGCTCGGTTATCGATGAGGTCGACTCGTTTGGGGTACAACAATAGGGTGCAGCCAGGTGTAAGACACCGGGTAAGCACGGGGTCTTGTGCTGCTAGCTCTTTAGCTTTTACCTGTTCTCTAGCTTCGGGGTGCAGTAAGTCATCGACCTCGGGGATAACAGCTTTCAGGGTCATCCAGAGTGGTGGGCGGAGAGTGATATGGGCGCCGTTTTTACCACGCCACTCCAACAGGGGAAAAAACAATCACCACTAATGCGAATGTGCACACCCAAGCTCACGTGCATGAAATCGACTGCGGGCTCTTGGCCCTGTACCAACCGTGTCAACACAGCTCAGCCTGATCGCGATAAAAAAAATCTTCACCTCGCACGGTTCTTCTTGGACGAGCTCCAGGTGATCGTCATTGACGAATCAGGAAGGCTGGGCGTCAGTTGAAGGAACGCAAGCTCACCCTCTGTTCCACAGGCTGCCATGGTCGTGAATAAAAAAAAGCTAGAGATGCCTGTCTATATAGTTAAAAAAAAATATTTTTTTTCATTTTTTTAATTTTTTTCATTTTTTTCCCTTCGTGAAAGTCCGTGATGATTCGGTGCGGTGCATGTTATTCTATGGGAATTCATTTAACATGGGAGTTTGTCATAGCGAGCTTGAAGGGATTCTAGATTAACCTAGGCTAGGTGGGCAACTCATTTGGACCAATGAACGACCGATAAAACAACCAATGGCTCGGTCGGAAATAGAGCTAATCAGTCAGTTTCCCGGTTTTTTGGACAGCCAATCGACATCCACTGCATTTGGCGCGAAAGCCGAGAGAAACGCTTCAGACAGGTCATTCCATATCAATCTTTCCAAGAATGAAGACCGTGTCGAAATATTCCAGCAAAATGAAGGTAGCCAAAATGTCTACAACCCGGGGAGCGGCCAATCTGGCCAGAAGAAAAGAAAAAAACACTCCAACAACGACAATATTTGGAGGAAGCTGTGGAGGCGTTTTGGGTAGGCGAAATACGAAGGATGGCCCAGGAGAATAACAACACCACTACAGTATCCTGGGCCGATCTGTTTCAGCTGGTGAGAGCCCCGGCCGGAGACTGGCGGAAGGCAACACTGGACGTCTTGCAACATCATCTCCAGCCAGTCCCCCAACACGAATTACAAGCGTCTAGTCCGTCATTCATAATTCAGCCGTCGTCCATTAGAGAATATCCGCGTCCATAATCCAAAGACCTATTCAATATAACAGTATTAGCACCAAATTAAAAAAGACAATCATAGTATACATAAACATAGGCTTGTTTCCTGCAAGAGAGAAGCGGTCAACAGTTTTCAATGATGCCGGCAAGATATCTTGATGTTTCACAAATATCAAATCCGTATCGCTGATCAGTATTCTTAATCCATAATATTCGTTGTGAAGTCGTCATCTAAAGAATGATGTATCTCAGTCACGCCTTGATTGTGACTGTTCATATGAGTACCATGAGGATCTTGAAGTACATGGGTTCATACGGCCCCTAGCCCCGGGTTAAGCGGAATTAGACACAAGTTACGAAACGTAACGTTCGTATTTTGCTATCAGCATGCGATATGTATCGCCAAATTTGAAAAACTTTGAGTGGAAGCGCTTGGTGGAATAGTCCTGTTTTATAAGTTTCTGCAACAATGTTTTGTGACGTTGATTAAAATCGCCACATTTAACACAGGATCTAGCAAATGCTACTAAGCGAGATATGTATACGCCATATGTAGGTCCCACTGGAATATTACTGTCCAGAAAGGGATAGTTTACGATGTCGAAATTGTAATCATCTCTTTTGTCATAAAGTCGAAGAGAGAGAATGCCCGCTTCATTTTTATAGAGATATAGATCTTAATATGATGTGCCTGTAGGGCTGTCTGTAGTTTCCTTCAAATCCAGTGAAGGTGTATATATATCCTTCACTGCGTCATTTATATAGCGATTGTCCACAGCGAGAAGATCGTCTATATAGCGTTTGGTGAATGAGAAGGAACGGGCTTTGAATGGATCGGTTTTTGAAAGCGCCAGCATATAGTCATATTCATAAGAGAACAGATATAGGTCAGCCAACAGGGGTGAAGACCAACAACAACAACAACAACAACATGGCTACTATTCCGTCCTCTTGGGCAGGCAGGCCAGTCCCCCTGAGTAAACAGGGGCAAAAAATCAACAAACGTCCCTTTTCAGGGCCAACCCAGTCCTCCGAAGGAGAGACTGTCTAACGTGGCACATTCAAATAACACGAGGGCCCACGTAATGTCAATCTCCACACCTCAACCTGCCTCCATATTCTATGATCATTACCAATCTCCATCATCTCACAATATACATTCAAATATAGTGCACCAGGACCCAACTATGTCAATCTCCACACCTCATATCCCCACCTGTTCTACAGCCCGCCATGACCAATCTCCATCTCCTTCCCTAATTTACACTCGGGTTTAAAAACACTCGGCAGAGACCTTGGACTAATTTTTATACTCGGCTTTCTCCGACTATACTCGGTGTATATATTAGATTAGTATTACTGTGTAACGCCCATTCATACTATAGTGTGTGTGTGTGTGGGTCTTATTTTTATTTATTTTTACCTGAGTGCATGTATGCAAGGTGCTCTTAGTAGCAAGTTTTTTCCCATTCACACACTAGCGTGTGTAGGACTTATTTACCTATTATTTTTACCTAGGTGTATGCATGTAGGGAGCTGATTTTTTTTTAATTGTGCTTTGAGTTAGAAAAGTCCCTCTTTCGGGAGTATTGGGTGGCCCTGATAAGGGAAGGTTAAAGGTGTAATGATTACACCGATTGGTGACTTTGACGCAGTTCTTCCTTCCTCTTCGTGCATCTCAGCGTGACGAGTGCACACGGGCCGGGCTTGCAAGGCGTTGGCGACGTAGGGTGAGCTCTCCCTGCAGGTTTGGCGATACAACAGACACATAACGCTTGGTGTCCACACGGGAACAGGGCGAATTTGGCGTAGTGAGTAGCTAGAGGCTAATGGTGTACAAACGACCTTATATGACCACTCACTCACTCACTCTCACTAACTCACTCACTCACTCACTCACTCACTCACACACACTCTGACTGTATCCGCTCTCTGACCGGGAACCATGTCGAATACATGTCCGTTCTGTCAGAAGACGCTCTCTCGTCGCGACAATATGCTCAGGCATATGCGTCTAATGCATAGACAAGAGACACCACCGAGTCACCACCGAGTCCACCAAGTAGAGTAGAACATCCCTATACGATGACGGTGAGTGACCCTACGGCATGTGGAGGATCGTATTACCATACGGGCGGAAGTATAGTCCATGGGGACGAATTTTCCAGTTCCGGTAGTAATGGTAAAAATAAATGTACTTCAGGTCAAACTTTTGGCTACCATGGTGATCAAAATGATACCGACGCTACTGACGCCGACGATGATGATGATAATGATGATGACAATGATGGTGATGATGATGAAGGTAATGGTGAGGATGATGATGACGGAGAAGTTACGGATGATGATGATGCTGCTGGTGATAACGATGATGTCGAGAATGACGTGTGTTTGTGGGATCTCTTCGCGGATAAAGCGATTGATGATCATGAATCCGATATAAACGACCTTGCGGAAGTTTACGAAGAAGACGGAATGGATGAACCAACTGCGCATCAGATGGCATATGACAAGCTTTTACCCAGATACAGACAAGGTTCCGAAATATCTACGTCCGTAATTTAAGGTTATGGAGAAAACTACGGAAGCACCCGATTCATCAGAAAGTAATGGCGACTAAGAAACGGATGCGTGAGGAAGACGACTTATCAAACGATGAAGCGGAAGAGTCTGCTGTTGAGATGCGTAAATTCTTAATAAACAGACTTTTACCGCGCGAGTACACAAGACAACCGATCAAATCCTTTGATTAGTTGATTTCGCCACCAGGGCGTACCGTTGCATTCGTTATCGATATACCCTCAGCTCTTTCACAGGGTTATGGAAATGAAATTGACGTTTGGGTACTAGGATTGCTCAGTTTGTATTTTCGTTTTGAAACTGTCATTACTAAATTAATTTGTATAAATAAATATATACTTTGAACTTTAACAACCGAAGTTGTGTTCTTCTTTCTTTCAGCCACCGTCCAGAATCGTTTCGATATGACTTTATATGGACGATAGTGGGTTACAACGGGTATCCAGTGATAATAAATACGAGTAGTAGCTGTTTATTGTTATCACAGGTTTTGATTATTTCGATTGCTTCATTCGCCAATAGCCACAAAACTGACAACTACAACAGGTTGGACACATAAAAACCCCGAATGACACCTGTCGGGCGAAACACGCGCACTCTCTGCATAAACTAAGCCGACATTTTCCACAAACTTCGACACCTAATGACTGGTTACAGTTTTTACAAATTCGGGGTGGAAATAAACGGGATAATTCTTCCACACATTTTCGTGTTTTAATCTCCGGAAGTGAAGGGGAATCATTTAGGAGAATGGTTGTCGGATTTCTTATATTCAGATTCCGATCATCGTCATTATAAACGGGCCGTGTTTCAACGACCACATCTACGGCAAATACATTCTCCAAACTTGGCCAACCCGAACTACCTAAAACGTCCGCATTTTCTCGTACGAATCCAGCCCACGCAGAGTTATTATCCTGTAAAAAACATACAATTGAGATATTAAAAGTGAGCGATCATTATATTGAACTCGGCTATAATCGATCATTTACAACGCCGTTCGCTATGTACATCATTATATCGACAAAGTCGTGTGATTAAACATATCAGTATTGTCGGTGAGTAAGTCGTAATAAAATTGTAATACTTACGGACGATTCTTTAGGTTCGATGGTATTTTTCAGTAATTTCGCCATTCCGAAGTAAGATATAAATCGAATACTATTACCCGTATATATTTCGACAAGCGGTTCTCAAATAATGATTTATTTCACGGTATACCCTTTCAACTCCCACTATACGTTGATCGTTAATTACATACCCTAACTCAATCGATATCGTTCTGTAAATATAAGAAGTATAAACATTCAAAACCCAATGTTACCATACACTGATTGAAACAAGAAAACTTATTGATGCAGATGCATCAATGCCGGCGGAAACGTTTGTAGCTTATAATCTGCGTATTACAAGCCGATTACGTGTGCAACTGGTGAATCACGATGCACCATTATGGTTAAAAAAACGTCGATTTGTTTGTTTTCATTAAAGGTTTGACTAATGTAGTTCGCGCAAGGACCCATCTGGAAAGTGTGGGGTTAGCCGGAAGTTAAGTGCTTGCTGGCAAAATGTGCACATGAACCGCATGCCCAACTAGGACTTTGAAAGTAATGTTCCCTGGTTGACGTATTAAGTCACTTCACATAGCCTGATGTAAGAGTTCGCGCTGTGGCATTATATGGGACCCATCGTCAAGCTACTATTTCTTTATTGATGTGTGTCATTGTAAATTAAGCCTAGATCGACTTTCTCTACACATCAATCGGATCCGCGTGTTTTATTGCTTCGAGTTTTTAGTAACTCGCAGTTCAATCTCAAACATTTTGCTGCAGACGTACAGGTGAATAACTTGGTCATGTATGGTCATCGATTTGGTCTCTCAGCCATAATAAAATAGTACTAAAGGACATTTATTCGATGAATTCATTATAACAGAATTAATATTAATGTGTTAACCACGAACGAGTGATACAATCCTGTCATTTTACGATATGAAACTAGATAGATACACAGATAGTGGACAATCTCGACGATGAGGACGACGAAATACTCGTCAAGACCGAAGAGGATACAGGCATGGAAGATATGGATCCATTTCCTGGTCATCCCAAGGGCTGGTTGAACACTCGCCTTGTACCACCAGCAACTACGTCCACATCTTCGGCTCCAACAACGTCAACGACTCCCACAACGACATCATCGTCTGCCACAACGACATCATCGGCTCCCACAACAACGGTTCCCGCAACTCCACCACAACATACGGTATGCGGTATCAAATAGAACTTCTAGAAGAGGAAAAGGCTAGACTCCGCCTCCTACTGGATACAGAAATAAAGAAATACTTATGCATCGTCTGCCAGGACGAGGAGGCAGGGTACGCCTTTTTCCCTTGTGGGCACCTGGCCCTGTGCGGAACATGTGTACTCGGGTTATTATGTAATGGGGTAACCTGCAGATGCCAAGATACGGAGGACTTCCATGTGGACATAAGATGCCCGGTTTGTCGGAGAAACGTCGCACGGACCAAGAGAATCTTCCGCCCATGAAGAACTTTCAACAGCCCTTTTCAGGGCCAACCCTATCTACTTCCTAACGGCCCTTAACAGGGCCAACCCTCTCTCCCGAAAGAGGAGACTTCTAACGCAAAGCACAACTCAAAGCACACAAATCCCCTTTTCCCGTGCATAGAATGAACACTCACACACTAGTTGAATTTCTAATATTCATTAACAGCACGGTAAAATGAACAAGTGAGTGAGTGAGTGAGTGAGTGAATAGAATTTAACGTCGCTTTCAACAATGTTTCAGCTGTATCACGATGAACCAACTAAGCATCACCCAGCCCAGTTGTGTTCCTGCTACTTCAAAGAAGAAA
The DNA here is from genome assembly GCA_036873755.1 of Hanleya hanleyi. Lineage (NCBI taxonomy): Eukaryota > Metazoa > Mollusca > Polyplacophora > Lepidopleurida > Hanleyidae > Hanleya > Hanleya hanleyi. Next base: position 112,689 of record JAVTVY010038501.1, on the reverse strand, counting down.
TCTTTGAAGCAGCATGGAACCAGACACCCTCCATCCACCCTATAAAACACTGAGAACAGCGCACAAGACACAGACAGGACGCTTACATGGTGCAATAAAGACAAGTGATATTACAGTGCTAGACATCACATTATCAAGTTCTTGTTGCTTCTCAGCAAAATGCATTGAAGCAACAGGAACCTGAACCCACCCAACCACCCGCGTAAAATGAACAACAAGACAATATGGTGTTTACACGGTAATAACGTGTTTCAGTGTTCAAAAGAGTTAACAATACGATAGAATGAATATAAGGTTCTATAGTTTTACACTGTAATAATGGCTCTTCGTGTTCAATTTTATAAAAGAGTTTAACAACAATACGATAGGAACAACACCATGACGGTGGAATGAACATAGAATGTAGGTAAACACGGTAATTGTGTCTCTGAATGTTCAATTTCTAAACAACAACACTTGTTTGAAGTCTTCCTTGTCTTTATCCCCCTGGTGCTGGAATATGAAGTCCGCAATCATCTCACGTGGAATTCTTGGTGGACAGGCGGCTTGAAATTCCTCAGCGATTTGCGTCTCGTTGATGTCGTGTAGCGCCTGAGTCACCAGCGCGTCTGGCAGTTCCATGTCTAGACACGTACACGGGTTTAGCGGACTGTTCGGGCAGCCTGGACATGCTAGTATACGCAAATGTTGAATGCGTAGTCTAAGGTAATCCTGGTAGGTTTCGATGTACTTTCTATAGATATACTCAGACACCTGGGCATTCAGGGCTTCAAAAATGTCCCCTGTCAGCTCTTGAAGTTTTCGCCACGCAGGCGCGTCAACTCAGAATTGCTCAGGAACACTTCGTCCCCCGCAGGAAATTTCACTTCAGCCCTCAGTCTCAATGAGCTCATCGATGGGTATGTAAAGTGGCCGTACTTCTTTCCATGTCTCAAACGTCAACGCGATATGCTTAGGTGGTTTGTTGTCCCAGCCTGGTGCATTAAAGTGCACTTGTTCATCTCTCACGGTTACAGATAAATAGGAGGTCAGCTCCCAAGTGTGTATCCCCGCCGCTAGGTAGGCCTGCTGGATGATATCATTCACCCCCTGCTGGGTGATACCATTCATGAAATCATTCACCTGCTGCTGAGTAAAATCATTCATCATGGGCTGGACCTCTTCCCCCACTTTCTGTGGCGCTTGCTGCACTATTTTTAAGGGTGCTAGTGGGAGAAGGGCTAGTTCGAGACGGGTACGTTTAGCAGGTGGAAGTGATTCAGTCTCTTAGTGGGCACGTTTGATACCTGATGCTGAAACACTCTCTTCGGAAATGTCGTAGTCTATGAGTAACATTTTATCTTCTGTTTTCTCGGGTTGAAGTAGGGACGCGATTCCTTCATTCCTAGTCTTCCTCAGCGCCTCCAGGAAGGCCTGAAATGCTAAAGGACCACGGCATGGTATCAGGTCGATCAGGCATCTGATTTGTCGCGTAATGGTCTTCTCCGCCATGATATCTTCACCCATGTGTTTAGTGATTATGTTTTTCACCAACAGCAGATCACATACATCGGCCACATGCTCCATCTCATCCCTGATCTTGATACGGTGCTGTAGAAGCTTAGCTCGGTCGGATGAGTCCATGACTCAGGCAGACAGGTGCTGGTCAGATTCAGGTAAGTCATGGTCAGATTCAGGGTGCTGCTGGTCAGGGTGGCAGGCTGGCAGACTGGGTAGGCAGCGTGGTGCTGGTCAGGTCCCAGTGAAGTAGGCAGGCCAATGAATGAAGCAATGCCGTCAACAGTTTTTATAGACCCACATACCAGTACCCGGATGTTCCACAGTCCCCGGATGTAAGATGAGTCCCCGACTGTACAACATGGAAAAACACCGATAGAAGGACCCGGATGGTAAACCAAAGGCTGTACATCAGGGAAAAACCCAGATAGAAGGACGCAAATGTAAGATGAGTACCCGGATGGAAATAAACCACTGGGAAAACCCGGATGTAGACAAGGACCCGGATGAATGGAAAAAACCCCGATGAGGGGTGAGTCAGTACAGGTCTAAACATATGGAGTCACGCGAAGACAGGCCCGGATGTAGGACCCGGAAGAATGAAAAAAAACCTTGAGCAATGGTACAAGTCTAAACATGATCACGCCCGATTCACGCACACCGGAAGTGACGTCATCACCTGCGCACAAGTCCCAATGATGAGGGATGTTCAAGAACAAGTCTTAACATGTCGAGTCACGCCCGATTCACCCACACCGGAAGTGATGTCACCACTTGCGCAGAACACGCCTGCGCACCATATCCACTTTCGGTTTCTCGCGCATGCGCAGTGACGAGCCAGAGCCTTTAGATGCTTGCTATATATTACTCACAAGTACCTAAATGGTAGAACATGCACTATATACACAGATCATATGCCATTTTTCCCACCGCTTGCATATCGCTTCAATTATTCTGTCTGTTCAGCGAGTCGAAAGGTGTTCCAAACTTGGTATCCCCTTGATAAGTGGGGCAATCCTGCTACTTGTCTGCGAGTACAAGCTGGTATATAAATAAGGTCTGCAAAAAGAAAATACGGATGCATTGAGTCGACTGCCCGTGACAGACAAACTGTCAAATTTTGAGAGGGAATTTGAAGAATTCTTTCTGTTATTGAAATGACTAGACACCACTCTGATTACATCAAAGCAGATCCAACAATGACATCTCAGGACCCAATACTCTGTAATGTTAGGGAGTATAGACTGGTCGCAAAACATGGTGGATTCAGACATGACACTCTATTACAAAAGAACAGAAGTCAGTGTTGAGGCCAACTGTGTCCTTTGGGGATCTCGTGTAATTATCCCCCCCCCCTCCCCCTCCCAAAAGCTAGAGATCACATCATGGACATTAGATTCGACAAACCAGGGCATATCGCGCATGAAAAGCTTAGCTCTTAGCTACATGTGATGGCCAGGAATGGACACACATCTGGAGAACCGCGACCGTGGGTGTGTAAAATGTCAAAAGACACAGAAAGCACCAGCCAAGGCTCCCTTGCTCCCATGGGTTCGAAGAGACGAATAGACGTAGGCTATGAAGAATTTGAGGGGAACGTGATCCTTATTGTGGCGGACGCTTATTCCAAGTGGATTGAGGCTGTTCTTAGTGTCTCGAATATATTAGTTTCTGGGAGGAATATCTGCGTCTTTTAAAACATCACCATGATGATGTTCCGATGCTCTGTGTTTTTACTAAAATTCTTCAGGACGTAAATGAGGCTGAGCCGGTGATGATGCCTGCGTTTGGTGGGGAGTGGATATCCCGAGTGTCAGTTTCCGCCACGAGGTCAGCTACGACGAATCAACGACCATCGTATGTCGGCTGTGACGTGATGCTCGGTATGGGCTTAATTGAAGAGACTGTAACCTGCTCTGATATCGGCCATTCCACCAAGCGCCTCCACTCAAAGTTTCTCAAATTTGGCGATACATATCGCATGCTGATAGCAAAATACGAACGTAGCGTGCAAGATCTATGGCGCTACGTTTCGTAACTTGTGTCTAATTCCGCTTAACCCGGGGCTAGGGGCCGTATGAACCCATGTACTTCAAGATCCTCATGGTAATCATATGAACAGTCACAATCAAAGCGTGACTGACATACATCTCTTTTTTTTTAGATGACGACTCTATAACGAATATTATGGATTAAGAATACTGATCAGCGATACGGATTTGATATTTTTGGAACATCATGATGTCTTGCCGGCATCATTGAAAACTGTTGACCGCTTCTCTCTTGCAGGAAACAAGCCTATGTGTATGTATACTATGATTGTCTTTTTGAATTTGGTGCTAATACTGTTATGTGGAAAATGGAATAGGTCTTTGGATTATGGACGCGGATATTCTCTAATGGACGACGGCTGGATTATGAATGACGGACTAGACGCTTGTAATTCTCACATTTCGCAAGGTGACACGTCTTGCCTCGGCATTGATGTTTGGAGAACCAGATCCACATGGTAGTAGTTGTCTGTCGACTTGGCCACGAGCTGTACTTCGACCTCGTAAAACGTCAACCCTTGGAGATCTTCCTGTTTTTATCTTTCAGTTCATACACCACGGGTGGTGTGGCAGGCATCGTGTGACAGGGTTGGCAATGGGATGCGACAATAGGCCTAATACCGTTGGTGCACTTGGTAAATTTACATCCTTTCAACGTGCTCAAGCTCAATCTGGGATGTCATAGGGAAAACACATTGTGTGCAAAGTGTAACGCAAATTTGAGAATTCCTCTTCACTCCGCTGCAGGTCCTATGCCGTCGCTTGGTTCCCGCCCGCGACTGCCCAACCGTAACCCTCTTGGTCATCTATACGCGGTAAGACTAACCCTGGGAGCGGGTGTATCCATTTTCAGCCTACTTTCGAGGGAATTCCCCGAAATCAACACCACGTGATGTCTTCAGCCAATCAGCTAAACTCTGCTGATGTAACCCCAACATAACCCACCATTTCCGAGTCATGTGCTGTCCTACTTCTACAACACCTCAGACAATATATGTTTCAGAAATAGTATGAAAAGCCTGTAATTTTTATCAGATTTCTCGAGTCTGTTCTCCGCCGGATGAAGACCGAACAACGGTAAAGTATTGTATATCGCCCCGCATAACGGCGACACAATTCGCAAGCCATCTTACGGATGGCGAAACCCATACGGAATTGGATGGATTTCCCACTTTATATTCTCCTCTCGTAGCCTTGTGGTAGGTTAACAGGAAAATGGAAGCATAAATAAATAGAGTAACTTGTAGCCTGCAGTCTCTTTAAAAAACCGCACGGCTCTGTGACTGCCCTTCAGAACCCTTTTCTAAGATATCCTCCTCAAGGGCGATAGTCGGACCTATTCCTCCAGGCCTGTAGTCGAGGAGGGTTTTCTGGGTTCGTGCGAACCCAACTTTCGGAAATATTATATATTTTACTCATATAAATGCCCTTTTCAAACTGAAGCGAACCCCCTATTTGCCCCTTTTCCCATACAGCGAACCCCCTGATGTGCCCTTTTGGAGTGAAGGCGAACCACCCCTCAGCAAATCCTGGCTACGGCCCTGTCCTCTCAAACCAATTCTTAAGTTCATCAAATCGTTGTCCGCACAGTTTAGTGGCCTGTGTAACCTTGCACAGGTCAATTTTCGTTTTTTGGTTTGTCAAAACCAAATATTGATCCTTCAGCCACAAGACGGATAATTTCTCATCCAGCCAGACAATCTGTCAGAAATTATCCGTCGTGTGGCTGAAGGGTCATAGGAAGCTCGGACTAGGTTACACGGACCTTTAGTGTCTGTATCGATTGTTCTGTAATAAGAGTGTTTTTGCGGAGACTGCCTTTCTGTCACCTGCCTAAAATAGTGAGTGAAAGTCCCGGATTGTTGCTGCAAAAGGCTTGATCTTCATTATACGTTAATACAAATGCAGGGATATTCCTTACAACTTGAGGACAATGAAGAGGCATAGTCTCGTTTCATTTGTGCGTTTCCCCAATATCGCAGAGAAAAGAAACCTGGCGGTAAAACACCTGGCGGTGGAGGATGGGGTCGGTTGCGCAAAAGACCCGAAAATAATTCCCATGGTATTGTAGTCTATTACTAGACAGGATGCTTCTAGAATATATAACGCAAGCTTGTGTACGTGGGTTAATCATTTCGATCTTTCTAGAAGATTATTATAAATTGTATCTAGGCCAGACGATGTAATGCATATTCGAGAGGCTTCTTGATTTGGTAGAATGTATTGGAATGCCGCATAAAGTATAAATAGCGTAACACTTAGTTATTCGAGAGGGAATTCAAACTGGCTTTATGTGGGTGCGTTATACTGTGTTACCTTTGCTGCGGACTGCTGGATTGTATACTCCTGTGAATTGACTTTTGGCTGCTGTGTAATCTACGTGATTGAACTGTCGAAACTTGAACATTTACTAGTGATTTGTGCACGTCGGCACGGACTGTGAAGAGATTCGTGCACGTCAGCACGGACTGTGAAGTATACGGCCATTTAATGGCTAATTGTTTTAAATTGAAAAGAAGACATCATGCCTTTCAAAAGCCTAGTGGTTTCCTCACTTCAAGATCTATACACAAGCAGGTTAGTGACGTTCATAATGTATATGACGTTAAGATGGCCAAGGACACTGTTCCTATTAGTTCTATCAAGGATAAGGTTGACAGTTTTTCAAATCCTGTTACGGAGATTTTTGAACCATTTATCCACAATGGTTTTGTGTCACTTTCAAGTGATTTTTCTAATGCTACTCCTGTGAAGATTTTGCGAGACACGGGCGCGTCCCAGTATCTTTTGTTGGCGGATATTTTGCCGTTTTCTGATTCTTCATCTGCAGGCAATAATGTCCTGATTAAAGGGGTAGATTCTGTAAATTATACACCCGTTCCGCTCCATAACATTCATCTGTCTTCCGACTTGATTTCTGGACCTGTTACCATGGGTATTAAAGGTAGTTTATCATTTGAGGGTGTTCAGTTACTTCTTGGTAATGATCTTGCGGGAGATAAGGTCGGGGTTAACCCGATTGTAACTGACAAGCCTTGTTTGGATCAGATCCACGATCCAGTTGAAGACGAAATTCAAGGTTTGTATCCTCCTTGTGCAGTTACTAGAGCCATGAGTAAATTGGCTGAGGAGTCTGAAAAGTCTCTTAAAGATGACGTCATCGATGACGTTTGTTTGCCCTAACTTTCGTGTGTTTAAATGAAGAGGCTGATAAGCCACATTCTGATGTTCTAATGACAAAATTTCAAAATCACGGTTGGTTAATGAACAGTATAGTGACAAGGACATTTCCAAGTTGTTTGACAGGGCAGTAGATAAGTGCGATGTAACTCAAGAGCCTGTGTGTTACTTTTGTAAGAATGGTGTTCTTATGCGCAAATGGCGACCGCCAGATGTGACACCTGATGATGAGTGGGCAGTTAAGTATCAGATTGTAGTACCAAATTCATATCGTTCAGATATTCTCAGACCAGCTCATGAAACACCTCTTTCAGGCCATTTAGGTGTTAGTTAATAAAACATAGTACAAAATTCTAAATCATTTCTATTGGCCAAATTTATAGAAAGATGTTACGGAATTTTGTAGGTCATGCCACACGTCAAATGGTACGAAAACCAAACCAAACCATACCAAAGGCCCCTCTACAACCAATCCCTGCATTTGGGGAAGCATTTAGTAGGGTGATTATAGATTGTGTTGGTCCATTACCGAAAACAAAGTCAGGCAATCGATACATGTTAACAATCATGTGGGCTTCAACCAGGTTCCCCGAGGCCATTCCTTTACGGAATATTGAAACAAAAACTATTGTTAAGGCCTTAGTTACGTTTTTCACACTTGTCGGCATACCCCAGTCTGTTCAGTCTGATCAGGGATCTAATTTCAGGTCAGGAATCTTTCAACAAGTCATGTATGAATTGGGAATAAAGCAGTACAAACCATCTGCATACCACCCTGAAAGCCAAGACGCACTAGAAAGATTTCACCAGACATTAAAGAACATGATTCAACAAACATAATGAGCACAACTAAAAGAAAAAATATGAAGACAGACCCGAGGAACCTTAGTGCAGGTTTCTCGGCCGAGTCTCTAATAGTTCGAAATGCACTAAGACCTTTTTCAATCCAAATGACAGATATATTTCTGACAGCAAAGCAAGGCCACGACATCAAACCTTGCAATATTGCGCTTGATGATTGTTTAGCACCGAATTCTACATGTAATAATTTCAAAATTTCTAAGTGTGGACACCGTGGATGTCTCACGTGTCCACTCTTTAATACTTCAGCTTCATTTAGTTCCGCGTTAACTGGTAACTCATATTCTGTTAACTCGTATGTTGATCTTAGTTGTTCTACTACAAACTGTATTTACTTAGTTTCCTGTAAGAAGTGTGGTCAACAGTATGTTGGCAAGACCACCCAAAGACTCCATCTTAGGGTGAACGGTCACAGAAAATCCGTTAGGAAAAAGCAATTGCTTATAGGTAGGCATTTTTCTGGACCCGACCATGGCTGGGATAACTTTAGTATTCAGATCATAGACGTCGTATATCCATCTACTAAGGATTCCCCCTTTGGATTTGAGAGAAAAATTCGGGAGCGGGAATTATTCTGGATGCTAGAACTTGGGTCGGTGTTTCCGTTTGGTTTAAATGATAATGTCAGTGGGTTCGGCAATGCTACAAACCGCCGTTCAAATATATCCAACATTACCCAACTATTTAAACCCCATCAACGGAGACAACGCAGCCATGGCTGGCGAAAGTTTAATAGTTCGATGATTCACGATCATATCACTTTAAATTACTTAGTGGGTTTAACTAACGCACCCAATAGTATACATAGCTTACGCATAGTTCTGTATGCGTTACCTGTGAGAGCTTTAAATCAAATAGCCAGAGATATACAGCAATCTGCGTCTTCAGGAAATATAATACCATCAAAAATCAGTAAAGTATGTCAAGATATAGCGTATTTTCGGTTGTATCGTCCAGTTAACATAATCGAAACATCTCAAGATCGGCTTTTCTTGAAACTCAACTACTTAGATAAAGGACTGGACATCATTAATTTACCTCGAATCCTGAATGATCCAGAGGTACGCAACGCTGTACCAAACTATTTCAAGTTCACAGAACCTCCTTGCATTTCATATAAGTATACTAAATCTATAGCCACCAAAATATTCAATTACTCCAATGCTGTCAAGGAGTTTGACTGGAACTTATACACGTCAGGAGGCTATAGTTGTGATTGTGAATTGTCGAACTTTATCTATACACCATGCAAACATATTGTGACTGGTGACCTTGATGTGGTGAGTGATAAGGATCTGAAATTACTCCTGATGAAAGGACCTAAATATAGAGAGCCAAGAAGAATAAATCTGAAGGCGGACCAAAAGATAGTCCTGACTGCATTAGAACAGTACGTTATTGATTGGCCTAAGCGAGAAAAAGTTGAACCTACAGTACTCGCTGATTGGCTGGACCTCACCAAGAGCAAGGTCGTTGAAACAATCCGCCATATTGACAGAAGTACTCTTCCCCAAGCAAAACAAGTACTGAGAAACCTCAATTCGCAAGAAGTTCTAGCAAATCTCCAGAGTAAATTCGTCATAGTCCCAGCAGACAAAGCTCCGAATAATATAATATTCATATGTAAATATTACTATTACCAGGTGCTGGTTAAAGAATTGAGTGTAGACATATCTTCATCAAATACATCTACTTACTCCCAAACTGCATTTACTCTGGAAGATCTATTTAACAATCACAAAAAGTTTCTCAGGGAAAGAGGTATTTGTCTTCCAACCAATCATAGCGACATACCAAAAATATACTGGACTCCCAAAATGCATAAATCACCATACAAAGCTAGATTCATAGCTGGTTCTAGAAGCTGCACCACCAAGCTTCTTTCAACCCTATTGACGAGGGCCCTTCAGGAGGTAAAAGCATTTTGGGAAAGGTATTGCGCCACTATTTTCAAGAACTCTGGCGTTGAATGTATGTGGATATTGAAAAACTCAAAATGTCTTACGGAAGAACTTGATGCTAAAGGTCACATACCGTATAGACATGTATCCACATGGGATTTCTCGACTCTCTATACTACAATCCCTCATCAGGACCTTATTGACCGTCTAAGTTCATTAATAGTATCTGTGTTCAAGAAAACTGATCGTAGATATATTAATGTCGGAAGCCATAAAGCATTCTTTAGCTCGACTACATACAAGAGATATCATTCATGGGATGTTTCTTTGTTTATAGAGTTGCTTGAATTTCTCATTAAAAATATCTGTGAAATTTGGCAACACAATATATCAGCAGCATATAGGTATTCCAATGGGTACTAATTGTGCACCCCTGTTGGCTGACCTGTATCTGTTCTCTTATGAATATGACTATATGCTGGCGCTTTCAAAAACCGATCCATTCAAAGCCCGTTCCTTCTCATTCACCAAACGCTATATAGACGATCTTCTCGCTGTGGATAATCGCTATATAAATGACGCAGTGAAGGATATATATCCACCTTCACTGGATTTGAAGGAAACTACAGATAGCCCTACAGGCACATCTTATTTAGATCTCTACCTCTATAAAAATGAAGCGGGCATTCTCTCTCGTCGACTTTATGACAAAAGAGATGATTACAAGTTCGACATCGTAAACTATCCCTTTCTGGATAGTAATATTCCAGTGGGACCTGCATATAGCGTATACATATCTCGCTTAGTAGCATTTGCTAGATCCTGTGTTAGATGTGATGATTTTAATCAACGTCACAAAACATTGTTGCAGAAACTTATAAAACGGGGCTATTCCACCAAGCGCCTCCACTCAAAGTTTCTCAAATTTAGCGATACATATCGCATGCTGATAGCAAAATACGAACGTAGCGTGCAAGATCTATGGCGCTACGTTTCGTAACTTGTGTCTAATTCCGCTTAACCCGGGGCTAGGGGCCGTATGAACCCATGTGCTTCAAGATCCTCATGGTACTCATATGAACAGCCACAATCAAAGCGTGACTGAGATACATCATTCTTTAGATGACGACTTTACAACGAATATTATGGATTAAGAAAACTGATCAGCGATACGGATTTGATATTTTTGAAACATCGTGATGTCTTGCCGGCATCATTGAACACTGTTGACCGCTTCTCTCTTGCAAGAAACAAGCCTATGTTTATGTATACTATGATTGTCTTTTTGAATTTGGTGCTAATACTGTTATGTGGAAAATGGAATAGGTCTTTGGATTATGGACGCGGATATTCTCTAATGGACGACAGCTGGATTATGAATGACGGACTAGACGCTTGTAATTTTAACCTGTGTATGCCTGGATTCTGCTGGTGGACAAGTTGTCCCCGAGGCCGGGCCCCTGCACACCCAACAAACATAATGAGCACAACTAAAAGAAAAAATATGAAGACAGACCCCAGGAACCTTAGTGCAGGTTTCTCGGCCGAGTCTCTAATAGTTCGAAATGCACTAAGACCTTTTTCAATCCAAATGACAGATATATTTCTGACAGCAAAGCAAGGCCACGACATCAAACCTTGCAATATTGCGCTTGATGATTGTTTAGCACCGAATTCTACATGTAATAATTTCAAAATTTCTAAGTGTGGACACCGTGGATGTCTCACGTGTCCACTCTTTAATACTTCGGCTTCATTTAGTTCCGCGTTAACTGGTAAGTCATATTCTGTTAACTCGTATGTTGATCTTAGTTGTTCTACTACAAACTGTATTTACTTAGTTTCTTGTAAGAAGTGTGGTCAACAATATGTTGGCAAGACCACCCAAAGACTCCATCTTAGGGTGAACGGTCACAGAAAATCCGTTAGGAAAAAGCAATTGCTTATAGGTAGGCATTTTTCTGGACCCGACCATGGCTGGGATAACTTTAGTATTCAGATCATAGACGTCGTATATCCATCTACTAAGGATTCCCCCTTTGGATTTGAGAGAAAAATTCGGGAGCGGGAATTATTCTGGATGCTAGAACTTGGGTCGGTGTTTCCGTTTGGTTTAAATGATAATGTCAGTGGGTTCGGCAATGCTACAAACCGCCGTTCAAATATATCCAACATTACCCAACTATTTAAACCCCATCAATGGAGACAACGCAGCCATGGTTGGCGAAAGTTTAATAGTTCGATGATTCACGATCATATCACTTTAAATTACTTAGTGGGTTTAACTAACGCGCCCAATAGTATACATAGCTTACGTACAGTTCTGTATGCGTTACCTCTGAGAGCTTTAAATCAAATAGCCAGAGATATACAGCAATCTGCGTCTTCAGGAAATATAATACCATCAAAAATCAGTAAAGTATGTCAAGATATGGCGTATTTTCAGTTGTATCGTCCAGTGAACATAATCGAAACATCTCAAGATCGGCTTTTCTTGAAACTGAACTACTTAGATAAAGGACTGGACATCATTAATTTACCTCGAATCCTGAATGATCCAGAGGTACGCAACGCTGTACCAAACTATTTCAAGTTCACAGAGCCTCCTTGCATTTCATATAAGTATACTAAATCTATAGCCACCAAAATATTCAATTACTCCAATGCTGTCAAGGGGTTTGACTGGAACTTATACACGTCAGAAGGCTATAGTTGTGATTGTGAATTATCGAACTTTATCTATACACCATGCAAACATATTGTGACTGGTGACCTTGATGTGGTGAGTGATAAGGATCTGAAATTACTCCTGATGAAAGGACCTAAATAGAGAGAGCCCAGAAGAATAAATCTGAAGGCGGACCAGAAGATAGTCCTGACTGCATTAGAACAGTACGTTATTGATTGGTCTAAGCGAGAAAAAGTTGAACCTACAGTACTCGCTGATTGGCTGGACCTCACCAAGAGCAAGGTCGTTGAAACAATCCGCCATATTGACAGAAGTACTCTTTCCCAAACAAAACAAGTACTGAGAAACCTCAATTCGCAAGAAGTTCTAGCAAATCTCCAGAGTAAATTCGTCATAGTCCCAGCAGACAAAGCTCCGAATAATATAATATTCATATGTAAATATTACTATTACCTGGTGCTGGTTAAAGAATTGAGTATAGACATATCTTCATCAAATACATCTACTTACTCCCAAACTGCATTTACTCTGGAAGATCTATTTAACAATCACAAAAAGTTTCTCAGGGAAAGAGGTATTTGTCTTCCAACCAATCATAGCGACATACCAAAAATATACTGGACTCCCAAAATGCATAAATCACCATACAAAGCTAGATTCATAGCTGGTTCTAGAAGCTGCACCACCAGGCTTCTTTCAACCCTATTGACGAGGGCCCTTGAGGAGGTAAAAGCATTTTGGGAAAGGTATTGCGCCACTATTTTCAAGAACTCTGGCGTTGAATGTATGTGGATATTGAAAAACTCAAAATGTCTTACGGAAGACCTTGATGCTAAAGGTCACATACCGTACAGACATGTATCACATGGGATTTCTCGACTCTCTATACTACAATCCCTCATCAGGACCTTATTGACCGTCTAAGTTCATTAATAGTATCTGTGTTCAAGAAAACTGATCGTAGATATATTAATGTCGGAAGCCATAAAGCATTCTTTAGCTCGACTACATACAAGAGATATCATTCATGGGATGTTTCTTTGTTTATGGAGTTGTTTGAATTTCTCATTAAAAATATCTATGTGAAATTTGGCAACACAATATATCAGCAGCATATAGGTATTCCAATGGGTACTAATTGTGCACCCCTGTTGGCCGACCTGTATCTGTACTCTTATGAATATGACTATATGCTGGCGCTTTCAAAAACCGATCCATTCAAAGCCAGTTCCTTCTCATTCACCAAACGCTATATAGACGATCTTCTCGCTGTGGATAATCGCTATATAAATGACGCAGTGAAGGATATATATCCACCTTCACTGGATTTGAAGGAAACTACAGATAGCCCTACAGGCACATCATATTTAGATCTATATCTCTATAAAAATGAAACGGGCATTCTCTCTCGTCGACTTTATGACAAAAGAGATGATTACAATTTCGACATAGTAAACTATCCCTTTCTGGATAGTAATATTCCAGTGGGACCTGCATATGGCGTATACATATCTCGCTTAGTAGCATTTGCTAGATCCTGTGTTAAATGTGATGATTTTAATCAACGTCACAAAACATTGTTGCAGAAACTTATAAAACAGGGCTATTCCACCAAGCGCCTCCACTCAAAGTTTCTCAAATTTGGCGATACATATCTCATGCTGATAGCAAAATACGAACGTAGCGTGCAAGATCTATGGCGCTACGTTTCGTAACTTGTGTCTAATTCCGCTTAACCCGGGGCTAGGGGCCGTATGAACCCATGTACTTCAAGATCCTCATGGTACTCATATGAACAGTCACAATCAAAGCGTGACTGAGATACATCTTTTTTTAGATGACGACTCTATAGCGAATATTATGGATTAAGATATTTTTGGAACATCATGATGTCTTGCCGGCATCATTGAAAACTGTTGACCGCTTCTCTCTTGCAGGAAACAAGCCTATGTTTTTGTATACTATGATTGTCTTTTTGAATTTGATGCTAATACTGTTATATGGAAAATGGAATAGGTCTTTCGATTATGGACGCGGATATTCTCTAATGGACGACGGCTGGATTATGAATGACGGACTAGACGCTTGTAATTAAAGAACATGATTAGGTCTTATTGTCTTGACACCGAGAAAGACTGGGTTGAAGGCATACATTTGTTATTGTTTGCTGTCAGAGAGTCTGTTCAAGAGTCTAGGCTTCAGTCCATTTGAATTAGTATTTGATCATACAGTTAGAGGGCCACTTAAACTGCTAAAGGAAAAGTTCTTAGACAGTGATCTTGACTCATGTAGTCTCTTACAATATGTGTCGGACTTTCGCACCAGGTTGACCAAAGCACGTGATTTGGCCATGTCAAATTTAAAGTCAGCACAAAAAGATATGAAAATAACCTATGATAAACATGTACTTAAACGAAGTTTCAAACCTGGTGAAAAGGTACTGACTTTTCTGCCTATTCCTGGTAATCCACTTAAGACTAGATATTATGGTCCTTATGTCATTGAAAAGAAACTAAGTGATCTTAATTATGTAATTCAGACTCCTGACAGACGCAAAAACAAACAGTTATGTCACGTAAATATGTTAAAGTTATACATCGGCAGAGATAGCACTAACAGTACTTTTCATCCTGCAAGTGTAGTTAGTTCTGACCCCGCTACTACTGAAACTTGTGAAGAGCCCATGACAGCGGCGAAATTACAGAACTCTGACATTCTCATTAATTTGGATTCCAAGCTGTGTCATCTCGAGCCAGCGCGTCAGGAAGAACTTCGAAATCTGCTCAGTCAATATGAGCATTTGTTTCCCGACATTCCTACTCGGACTGATACAATTTCACATGACCTCGATGTCGGAGATTCTAATCCAGTAAAGCAGCACACATATCGTTTGAATCCCATTAAACAAAACTACCTGAAAAAAAGAGACTCAGTATTTATTGAACAACGACTTCATTGAACCAAGTAATAGTAACTGGAGTTCACCTTGTATCCTCGTTCCAAAGCCAGATGGCAGTTACAGGGTGTGTACTGACTACAGAAAGGTGAACACATTGACCAAAACAGACACATTCCCTATTCCACGCATTGACGATTGCATTGATAAAGTGGGAAGTGCCAAGTTTGTGTCAAAGTTTGATCTTCTGAAAGGATTTTGGCAAGTTCCACTGACAGATCGTGCGAAGGAGATATCAGCATTCGTCACTCCGGAGGGTCTGTTCCAGTACAAAGTTATGCCATTTGGAATGAAAAATTCTCCAGCCACGTTCCAGCGTCTCATCAACCGTGTTACCTCTGGTTTGGAAGTATGTGAGACTTACACTGATGACGTCATTGTCTACAGTGATACATGGGAAGATCATCTATACAGAGAATACGCGCACTGTTCAATCGACTAAGTGACGCCAACCTGACAGTCAACCTTGGAAAAAGTTAACTTGGACATGCACGTGTTACATTCTTGGGTCATGTTGTAGGTCAGGGTCAAGTAAAACCTGTAGATGCTAAGGTTAGTGCTATCTTGCTATTTCCAATTTTGTCCAAATTTTTCAGATATTACTGAGCGTTTAACTCAACTCTTAAGAAAGAGAGTAACTTTTGTTTGGACCGATGAATGTGAATCAGCTTTTGAAAACCTGAAAGCCATACTCAAGAGCGCGCCAGTTCTTTCAGCACCAGATTTTGATGGTGTAGATCACCCAATATGTTATTTTTCACGTAAATATATATAAACACCTCAACAAAAGTAAGTTCCCCCCTAAACATTGGTTAATATTTTCTAAGATATTTATGCGATTGTAACGAGATTTCTCACAGAGCATTAGTTTGACCAGTGCAACAATCAGTGAAAATGATTACCATGTAGGTGGTGCTTTGCCTGAATGAACATGAATTCAATGCAAGACGGTCGCATTTCAAAAATTGCAAAACAGATTATCAAAGACAGGTTTTATTCAATCACGAACAAATCCTAACAGGTAGAGCAAAGACAGTGATATCCAATCACACAGTTGGACTAGAGCAACAATCGGTGAAAAAGATTGCCCTGTAGGTGGTGCTATGCCTGAATGAGCATGCATTCAATGTAAGACAGTAGCATTTTCATAAATTTCAAAACAGATTATTAAAGACAGATTTTATTCAGTAACGAACAAATCCTAACCGGTAGAGCAAAAACAGTGATATCCAATCACATGATTTGATCAGAGCAACAATCGATGAAAAAGATTACCCTGTACGTGGTGCTATGCCTGAATGAGCATGCATTGAATGCAAGTCGGTAGCATTTCCATAAATTGCAAAGCAGATTATCAAAGACAGATTTTATTCAATAACTAACAAATCCTAACCGCTAAAGCAAAGACAGTGCTATCCAATAACACGGTTTGACCAGAGCAGCAATCAGTGAATATGATTACCCTGTAGGTGGTGCTATGCCTTAATCCTGTCAGGCCTGGAAGGCCATTATGGCCCTCTCCTACCAAACTTTCTCTATCTCCGGAGCAACAACAAAATGAAAGCAGACTTTTTAGTTTGTCATATTGGGGTCAGTTTGGACATATTTGCATACCACCCCGAACAGAGGATCATGGGTAAATCCAAGATGGCGGCCATGTGATGTACCAGAAAAGTGATATTTTCATCATTTTTCTTCAAACGTTCTGCTTTTCCTCACGGAAAAGTGGGTGAAAATGGTTTTATTTCGCATCGGACTATTATTTACTAATTTATCATGCAGTTTTTGCAAAGAATATACATAAATAAAAAATTCGAAAAATCTGACCAAAAAAATCGACCAAAAATGCCTTTTTGAAAATGATGTCACTGTGACGTCATCAAATGTTTGCATCATGTTCTGGTAGAGCGTGACCCAAGGGTGTATTGTGGTAAGTTTCAGCATCCAATCTCCAGAGGAGGTAAGAAAACTATTGGAGGGGGGGGGGAATACGGTAGCGCCCTAGACCTGGACAGGTCCCAAATGTCCCAGTGATTTACTCATGGTCCTCTGTTCTGGGGGTATGCAATTACGTTCAAAATGACCCAAATATGACCAACTAAAAAGTCTGCTTTCATTTTGTTGTCGCTCCGGAGATAGGAGAGAAAGTTTGGTAGGAGAGGGCCATAATGGCCCTCCAGGACTGACAGGGTTAAGGCATAGCACCACCAACACGGTAATCATATTCACCGATTGCTGCTTTGGTCAAACCGTGTGATTGGATAGGACTGTCTTTGCTTTAGCGGTTAGGATTTGTTCATTATTGAATAAGATCTGTCTTTAATGATCTGTTTTGCAATTTATGGAAATGCTACCATCTTGCATTCAATGCATGCTCATTCAGGCATAGCACCACCTACAGGGCAATCTTTTTCACCGATTGTTGCTCTAGTCAAACTGTGTGATTGGATATCACTGTCTTTGCTCTACCTGTTAGGATTTGTTCGTGATTGAATAAAATCTGTCTTTGATAATCTGTTTTGCAATTTTTGAAATGCGACCGTCTTGCATTGAATTCATGTTCATTCAGGCAAAGCACCACCTACATGGTAATCATTTTCACTGATTGTTGCACTGGTCAAACTAATGCTCTGTGAGAAATCTCGTTACAATCGCATAAATATCTTAGAAAATATTAACCAATGTTTAGGGGGGAACTTACTTTTGTTGAGGTGTTTATATTAAAATTGATAGGCATCTCTCCTTTACGTGAATTTGAATTTATACATTTAACTTGATGACAGTCCACATCCTTGAACTTATCCCTGAGTTATATCATGGATTAACAATTTCCAATGAATTTCCAGTTTTGGGGCCCCTAAACGAATAGTCGTTCTTCGCCACATAGACAGGAAATGATTGTATGCATAATCACTCAGTGGCAGGTATCACATCATACCAAGTAATCCTTCCTTCATTAAGGCCAGTTGTGCACAATGCATAACTGAGAGAAGCTTGGTCATCACAGGTCCAATATCTATGGGTCATCATAGCTCAGTCGGTCGAGCATTGGTGTGTTTAGCCATGGTGGCTGGAATTAGAGAAATCATTTTGGTTCTCGCGATGTTTTGAGATATGCAGTCAGATTATTTGCCTGTGGTGTCATGGGACTTCTAGTCAGCATCCTGCATCTTTTTTCACCGCCTTTATATGTTATCTGTATACGTGGGGAGATTCTACTGTAGTTTTTTTACTGTGGTTAACATGATGGAGAATGAAGCACTTGGTTGGCACCCACTGGCTTCTTCTGAATAACAACCTTGCATTCAACTCACATTTTTCTCGTTTGGACCGTTTCTTCTATCCAACATTAACAATCACAAATTTCATCACTTTCCATCGGTGACTTGATAGGGCTATTACATAATTACATTGTTGCAGAAACTTATAAGACAGGGCTATTCCACCAAGCACCTCTACTCAAAAGTTTCTCAAATTTGGCGATACATATCGCATGCTGATAGCAAAATTCGAGCGTAGCGTGCCAGATCTATGGCGTTACGTTTCGTAACTTGTGTCTAATTCCGCTTAACCCGGGGCTAGGGGCCGTATGAACCCATGTAATTCAAGATCCTCATGGTGCTCATATGAACAGTCACAATCAAAGCATGACGGAGATACATCGTTCTCTAGACGACGACTTTACAACGATTATTATGTAGTGGAGAAAGCACGAGTAACTGTCGATTCTTTTTCAAGAATCGACAGTTACTCGTGTTTTCTCTAACTTAAACGATAGCTTCTTTGTTGTAAAGGGTATAGATTATTTTTCCCGAATCTACACTTCCACAGCCGGTGTGTTCCATTACGTAATTGGGTGAATATTATTGTACAATGAAGGTGCAGTTACGAGTCGGCTTCTCGGACTCAGTGGTATATTGACATACTTCATGTAAGCAGCCATTGATTTTGTCAAGAAATTCAGCGCTAAAAAATCGGTGGTCTCGGTGTAAGAAGAAGTGATATCTATTTGTTGCACATTTGTGTCCCTTTGGTAAAAAATATCGCTTCGCTATGTTGATATTATATTATCAGTTTTTATCATTTTATTGTATGACTTTGTATTTATAAAATGAACTATAGTATTTAGCTGTTGTGCGTAGTCGACACATCGCCTGGTTATCTTCGTTCCAGTTTACATGGCCAAATTAATAATTGTGTTAATGTTTTGTCCGTACCGTCATGACTGCCTGTACCAGTTCTATTGATATGACGGATCCGCTGTAAACAATTTGAGCAGGTCAATACTCGGTCAACTCTTTCGAGGGGACGTAGAGACTTGACGGCAGAGTCGCTCACAT
The DNA here is from genome assembly GCA_036873755.1 of Hanleya hanleyi. Taxonomy (NCBI): domain Eukaryota; kingdom Metazoa; phylum Mollusca; class Polyplacophora; order Lepidopleurida; family Hanleyidae; genus Hanleya; species Hanleya hanleyi. The sequence goes on along the minus strand of JAVTVY010038501.1, from coordinate 93,214 downwards.
CTTCATTGATGAGAGCGTCTGCACTGTGATTGTCTTTTGTTTGTTGATATGTGTGACTAACTTTTACCTAACTAACTCAACTGACATGGACATTCCTAGGATGGACAACCAGGAAAGATTTACGGTGTTGAAGCGACTCCTTTCGTTATGATTTCGGAAGTGGATTTACCAGGAAGTGCCTTGTTTCACTTTCCAGATTTGTTGCAGGTTTAAAACAGCACACGCCTCTTCTCTATTTCGGAATAGAAAATCTCACCAGCCTGTGTGTACTAAAGGGACTATGCATGTGTGAAAATAACATGTAGTGGTTGAAGTACATTCTAGAAAAATAATCTACAGTTGCTGAATAGTGTGACGTCACAACTATCGTTTAAGGATTAAGAATACTGATCAGTGATACAAATTTTATATTTTCGGAACATCATGTCTTGTCAGCATCACTGAAAATTGTTGACCGCTTCTCTCTTGTAGGAAACTAGCCTATGTTTATGTATACGTACTATGACTGTCGTTTTTGAATTTGGTGCTAATACTGTTATATGGAATAGGTCTTTGGATTAAGGACACGGATATTCTTTAATGGAGGACTGCTGAATTATGAATGACGGACTAGACGCTTGTAATTGGATATTTGTATCCGATACGGTGTAGTCATGCCATTCAAGATGTCGGCTACCATGAAAACGTGGCTGAGATACAAATCATCACAGGTATCAGTTTTGGTTCTTGTAATGTTTTAGATATGCAGTCAGAAAAGTGATCTTTGGGGTCACATGACATCTTGTCAGTATGCCGGCATGTTTTCCACCAACTATATGAGTTGCATTTAATCACACAGTTCATAGATGGAAAGAGGGACCAACAGAACTCACTATTGCATTATATGACCTCCAACATATAAAAAAAACAATGGTAAGTCATACCCTACATCTGGGGAAACCCTCGATACAGTTTTGTGATCCTGGGTCTAGACTTAATCCACTCATTGTTAATACATGTGCATTTATTGCATACACTGTAGCAATTGTCATTTTTTTTCTCCTAAATTTTTTTAAACTTTTTCAAATATATATATATTTTTGATAATATCACGAGCCCTGGGATCCTTCTACATAATGTAGTGATTCCTGGCCTTGAACTGTCCTTTTGTTATCTACTCGTGGGCTCACATCAGGGCAGTTCTAATGACTTATTTTGTTTTAGAAGTGGAATCAATTCTTTTTGTCACAATATTATAGGACTAAATTGAGGTACGAGATTCTGAATGGTAGTCCCCGAGTGGGAAATTTTGTTCCTTGGACGTCATGAAATGCTTAGAAATCACACTCAAGTGGGAGGGTGAGCGAGTATGATATCACGTAGCTTCCTCAAGTCATATCACAACGTTTGGGTCCTATTACTTTTCACTTGCACCCCCCCCTCCCCCCTTAACTATTTAAGAATGCTTACATTAGAAGCTAAAATCCCAAAAGAGAGATAGAGAATATAAGAAAGCGCATTCAAGTCGAACATATGCAACAAGGGGGATAAAGTAAAAAATTTGGGATTTTTTACCCCCATGTACTACTGCAGGTGGAAAACTGCAAACATGGCAAGGTAGGTAAAGCATTAGTACACATGAATGTAATTCTTGAATACCCTCCAAGGACAATTAACATGAGAAGAAATAAAAGACAAGTGAACACAAATATTCTGGAACAGTATATAACTTTTTTACTATACCTGTATTCGGTCAGTCGTCAACTACTATGGTAGAACCGGAAGCTAATATATAATACAATGTTGGCATCTCATTTCATTGAGAACCTGTAGGATACAAAACTTATTATACAGTCATTGGTGGCTTCCATTTTACAGTATAAAACTCCATTTAACTTTACACTGTTCTTTTAAAATGTCCCCATAATACATTTTCCAGCAGTCATAAATATATATATATAAAATATATCAAAAATAGAATGATTTGAACTTTAATTAACTGCCCCTTGAACTCTTCTTCTCTCATCATACCATGGAGTATATACGGTTAGTTGTACTGAATGGTTGGTGGACATCAGTGAGGGCTACTACTTTTATATAACATGTACAGGGATTAAACAGGAGGAAATAGTATACATATTTCAACTAACATGACGGCAAGTTGTACTCTTCAAATATATATACCAACTGATACCGTCATACACTGTTACCGCTGGAGTAAGATTTGTACCTCTGTAAACCAATATACCCCGAAAACAGGCTACCAAATGGCATTAGTACAACATATCGGTCATTCATGGTGGTGCAAAACTTAGCTGTTATTCAGAAAGTGATTTGCAGGTTGTTGTTCATAAAATAGGCAGTTTAACATGCTTAAGACATGGTTGAAGTATGACAAAATAAAATTTCACCATCACCTTTCTATAACGAGGGTGGGTAAGATTACTCCAAGAAGAAAGCATCATTTTGCTGATAGACCAGATAAGATCATAGACATGTATAAACAGGAGATACAGGCAGGTGAACCATTACATGTACTTCATATTAGTTGTTTATGTTGTGTATCAGTTCATTAGACCATGATTTCGATTACAGCCATTCTAATGGCATCAGATTGTATACCAACTGCTATCAGATATACCCTCTGATTGCATTGAGGTAAACGTGGTGCTCAGTTTTTGTTCATTATCAAATGGAGTGGAGTGAGCTTCAGATATCACAGGTGAGCATAACATTGTGACACATGCTCTTCTCAATTAGTAAGATACGGTATACAACTTCTTCATTTTGAATGTGTTTTCCATCAATCTGGAATATCGGTCAAGTAAGATGAAGTGACATAAATTTACGGATTTGCAATAGTGGGAAATGGGCAAATGAAGTGGTCAGCCATTGTTCCATTTTCAACATGTCAAGTCACGTTGAAAAGCGGCATCTCATCTTAAATGAACTATATCCCATCAACCTCATAAGCAGATATATGCTTCAAATTTTTCGGCTCAAAGCAATCAGAGGGTGTTAAAAACTCGGTTGAATTGAAGAATCGGTTATAGCTTATTGGACCTTTAAACATTCAGTCCTGTGCTAACATGTGCTCCTGTCATTTATCAGGTGAACTGTACATGAACATACTGTACCAGGTTTAAAACAATGCAGGTGCTATCAGATATCTTGATAATAAAAGTATAAACCGGTAAATTTCATAAAGATGGAAGATTTATCAACAAAGATATGGAAGAATTCTGATCAAGAGCTTAAATAATTCTAGAAAATTTTGTCCAAAAAAATAGTGCCACTCAAGCATGTTAAGTCAATCAGCAAATATTTCCCAAATGTCTCGAAACCTTATTCAACCTAATCCACAGTAGTGGTATTCAGAGCTTCAGTCCAACTTGGTTTAGCTTCAGTCAAAGCTTCCTAAAAGGCAGTGCCTTTGTGGGAGTATTGCTTCAATACTTGAATTGCATCAATTACACACTGAATGGGTGATAGTCACTGCCGAAAATTTAGAATCGCGGTTCCTCTTGGCTGTTGAAACAGTGTTTTTAACCGAAGATGACAATTCGAATAGCCAATCACTGTTGAATAGAACATTTCTGGTTGGCCAATCACACTGTTCCTTTCCTGTACCAGTAATTCATCATGAATAATTTATCAAGCTAGCCGGCTGAAAGCACCATCAAACATGTACTGTTTAAAGCACCGAAAGACCCTCAGCCTTGAAAGTATTCAAATAGGGTCCTGACATGCAGTGGATGGCAACAAGAAATTGGTCAATCTCACTCTGTGATAGACCTCATAATCTATCCTTGATATGATTCTCGAGATGTGATGGTAATATGAAAACAGAGAGGGTTATTTTGAGCCTATTTGCATAACTCTCCAAGCAGAGAATCATGGGTAAATTCAAAATGAGAGTCCATGTGTGGTACCAGAAAAGTGATGTTCTGGTCATTTATCTTCAAAATTCATGCTTTTCTGCTAGGAAAATCGAGCAAAATCTAATTTATTTTACACCAGATTAATATTTACTACTTTATCATGCAGTTTTTGCAACGAAAATGCATAATTTTTTTTTATTTTTTTCGAAAAATCTGACCAAAAAATGAATTTTTGGAAAATGTGACATCATGGTGGGCCATCTTGGATTTTTTTTTACAATTTCTATTAATTTCAGCACTCCAGACTTGGGGATAGTGAAACTCACTGATTTTCGATAGGCTTTTGCTCTGTGACCACATGCATGTGTGCTGGAAGTTTGGCGAGACATTGAGATATGGTGGCATTCGAAAAATGGAGATGGATGTACACGATGATGACAATACGGTGTACCTAGACCATGTTCGGACGAGGGGTAAAACGGTCCAATCAGAGTGAATAACATAATGTAGAAAGGACAATGGTCAGAGTAGATTGTTTGTTAAGGGTACTTTCAGGAGCTTCTTGTGTAGAAATATACACTCATATATGCTCGGTTGTCATCACTTATAATAAAACACTTATTCTATATTTAATGCAAAATTTGCATGGCAGTCTGATAAAAATTAGACCTAAATGTCGCTGAACTATCAGGTCTAAAAAAGAAGCCCATCTATGTGAGAACGGTCAAATCTACTGAGTCAACCAATCACATCAAGCTTCTAGCCCCGCTCACAATAATCGATTCTTAAATGTTTTGTTTCTGACCGTCACAGTGTCAGGACCATTTGGTGTAGATTTCTCAGGACCATTTGTTGTAGATTTCTCCTGAAAGTTATCAAAAACAATGTCAGTCTGTTTAAAATTACGACGACAATAAATGATTTCTTCAGGGATGAAGCAGGACACCCATTGGTGGACATCCAGAACATAGGCTTTACTTCAGACCCACTATAGTGAAGCGACAGTTGGGTTTTATTTTAATAAGACTGGCACGGAAACAAAATATTTCACAAATGAAATCAAGGCAGTTATAAATTCAGTGCCAGTGAACACAATCAATTATTGCGCAGTGAAGAATAGTGTCCTAGTATCTTTGCTATATGTATTATGGTATTTATTGAGAATATTACTTATTCAGCTGTGTCTGGTTTTTTGCAACTTGCTCAAATATTTTCACCAGCTACATACACCACAATCTGATGGACAGTTATTTGACCATCCAATGAATGAAATGGCCCAAGCATGCCAAATTAGTTAGCTCAATTACGAATTGACACTTTGTCTTTGTCCTTGTTTTGATCATGTGGAGTTCATTCAAGACTTTCTTGTCAGTCAGACAGATAATTCCTATATTTTCACCACTTGAGATCACCTGCCTTCCATGGCGATTGATTAAGGTACATTGACCATCATGTAAAACATTGCTATCCCCATGTGAAATTCACTACCATCAATCTTAAAAAAAACAGGGATCAAAATTCAATTCAATTGTTTAACTGTGTTCAGTGACAAGAGAAACAGCACGGTCAGTAACAATGCAAACATAACCGTGAAATTAATTCACATAAAAAATCAGAATCAACACAAATTTCCTCTTGTGCAAACAATATCTGCAACCACAGAAATCCTATGAACACGAGTGTACAACCTGTCTCGTCACATTGTGTGGGGTGTGCCCCGTCACGTAGGGCCAGGCATGTTTGGCATCATGTCCATATAAGGTTGTATAGGGTTACCCATCATATTGGGCAGGGGAGACATTTGTCGAGATCGTCCTTGAGAATACATCTGCTGTTGAAATTGCTGAAATTGCGCGTTGTAGCCCATGCTCCGTGCCCCCGCTTGCATCATGCTTTGTGGGGGGCTTGACATGCGCATGGCAGCCGAGTTGGGCTGACGCGACATCATGTGACCCTGCATGGGCATAGCAGACATGCTCTGAGCTTGAAATTGCATCTGTTGGCTCTGCATCATGCTGCTCATCATCTGAGGTTGTCCACCCGGAGAGAAAGACGGATTATTGCCATAAGGCATGGAGCCCATCGGCCCCATATTGTTCATATTGGCCATGCCATTGTTCATTTGGTTGATACTAGCACCACTCCCTGTCATCATAGGATTCATGCCATTGCTCATTTGAGACATTGCACCCGGCATGTTCATGTTATTGTTGTGTGGCATACTGTTCATATTGCCCGGGCTACCCAAAGGCCCCATGGGACTCCCCATTGGAATTCCCCCACCCATATTGTTCATGGGGCCCATACTCGACATCCCAGCAGGGTTACCCATATTTGGATGCCCTTGTGGAGCATTACCTCTGAGCATCATTTGTTGCTGCATAGCCTGCATTGCCTGATTGGGATAGGGAGAACCCATCCTCGGATGATGCATGCCCTGACTCTGAGAGTTTGGTAAATAGTTCACTTTTGATGTTGGCACTTTTCTCTCCATATTTGTTAGTGGTGTTGAGAATCGGCTCATGAACTCCATTTCAGGCCTGATCATACTAGGCCCCGAGTTATCCATACTTGCTGCAGATACAGGGTTACCCATTCCAGGGTTACCCATTCCAGGTTGTCCCAATGGATTATCCATTCCTCCAGGTTGTCCCATTGGATTACCAATTCCTCCAGGTTGTCCCATTGGATTACCAATTCCTCCTGGTTGTCCCATGGGATTACCAATTCCACCTGGTTGTCCCATGGGATTATCCATACCGTGTTGTCCCATATGATTACCCATCCCACCAGGTTGTCCCATTGGATTACACATGCCAGGTTGTCCCATAGGGTTAGGCATCCCTGCTTGAGTGGAAGGTGGGTTGGCCGGCAGGTACTGAATTGTATTAGGAGCCTTCGGTTGAATTTGAATATTAGCATTGCCAACACCAGTTGCAGGACCAGGACCAAAGTTCGAGGGATTGCTCATTTTGGCTGCAGCTGTCGGCACCATAGGGCCAGGTTGTGCTGTTGACATCTGCGGAGCTGGAGGACTGGGAAACTGAGGTTTGTTGGACATATTTCCGTGAGACATATTTTGCATCGAGCTCTGGGACTGGGACATAGTCACAATTGGTGGCATCCCCCCTCCCCCACTACCACCACCACAAACTCCCCCTACAGTAGATGGAGGCATCCCTCCAGGGCCCATTGGCATGGCCATGTGTGGAGGGGCAGAGGTATCATTGTTCATCTGCTGTACTTGCATAGATGGATTATAATTGCTGGGAGCATTCACACTTTGAATGTTCAACTGTTGTATTGACATGGTAGCATTCACAAACGTATTGTTCACACTGGGTTGGGCCTGGCTTTGCGGCATGTTGTTGTTGTTTGGGGGGGAGGAAGATGATGGAAGGCCAGGGCCTTGTGAAGGATTCCCACTCATTTGCCCTTGAATCTGTATACTGTGAAATGGTCCACCTTGCATCATGTTTTGTTGCATCTGATTGGACAAATGTTCCACACCTTTAGCCAGATTGGCCAGACTTGCAGACGTAATATTTGACATAGCAGTTTTTGACGTGGGCGTGTTGGGGCTGCCAATTGGCGGCGGATCATAATGCGAGAGTCTCTTACTTGCTCCTGACAAAGGTGCCCCTGACAAAGGTGAAGGCCCTTGTTTCATCATGGACGGGCTCCCTAAGGCACCAGGATTAGCGACCTGATGTCCAGCTGCCACAGGTGATTTGTTCGACCCTGGCCCGTGTGCATGTAAAGGCGAATTCACTGGCTGATTTATATGTGAAAATTGATTATTCTGAGACTCTGATTTTGAGCTTTGTTCATGATATGCAGAGTTTAATTGTTTTGTAATCGTAAGTTCCTGGCCTTCGAATTGGTTGAGGTAATTCATTTGTTGAGGAGACGGTGTCGGTTGAAGATTTTTATATAGCTCTTCCATATCCTCGCGTTTTCTCTTCTGAGCCTGTGCATAGCTAGGGGGTGGTTTAGAACCATTTGAATTATTATCATTACCTGGTCCAGGACCTGGTATGGGACCCGGACCAGGACCTGCGACACCCATCAGCACTTCTGGCTGGAACTGCTCTGGATTCCCCGCTCTGTGAAGATGTCCTAATGTCTTTCTATTTGATGGCATACCATTATTAAACGGTCCCATAGGCATGTTAATGTTCCCACCACCTTGGCCAGGCATCATGCCTGGTTCAAATGGCCCACCCATTGTAGGAGGACCCCCTGGGTTCATCCCCGCAACCATCACAGCCTGATCCATAGCCCCCATAGAGGGTCTCCTCTGAGGAGGCCCTGCGAACATGCCCAGGGGGTCCTGAGGATCGGGGCATTGAGCAGACATTTGAGGAGAAGGTAATGGTCCATTAGCAATCGGTGAGGTAGGATTACTCAATCCCATTGCTCCATGTTGTCTCTTTTGAGCAATAGAACTTAAATATGAAGGGGGAGGTCCTTGTGAAGAATGCTGTTGCATCATTTGCTGAGCCATATGTTGCTGATGTACACGCCGTTTCTCCATCATGAATTCCTGCTGTAACCGTAACCACTCTCTTTGTGCTGGGTTAAAATTTTGCATATTTTGGGATTGAGGACCAGGCCCCGGCCCAAACTGTGACATATTCTGTTGTGACATCATGAACTGTTGCTGAGATGACATCATATTGTTCGGTGGACTCATTGGTCCAGGAGACATCATCATTCCTTGATGGGAAGCCATCATATTTTGCTGTGATGTCATCATATTTTGCTGCAACATTCCTCCTTGCATATTACCTTGCATCATGCCTGGTGGGCCCGGTCCCCCGGGCCCTCCAGGGCCAAACATTTGCTGTTGTCTCTGTTCAGGGAACAACATTTGTTGTATTTTGCGCAAGTTTGCTAACTGCTCCTCTCGTCTCTGTAATTGTTCGGGAGTCAAATTTTCATTAGGAACTTTACTCTGAAGCAAATTTGCTGAGGCAGCATTGTGGCTGTCCATTAACAAATCAAATCCTGGATTACCAGGCATCATGGGAAAATTAGGCCCCATTCCCATTGGACCACCAGGGCCTTGCATATTTGGAGGCATATTCGGATTTGTGGGGGAAAATCCTGGATTCATCGACGGGAAGTTCATGCCCTGTTCGTGTAAGTTTGCGTTCTGTTGCTGAACCCACTCTGCCACCTGTGAAGAACTGGAGGTGGGACTGGACATTGGCATCCTGGGACGAGAATCCTTCATCATGCTCATGTGAGGGGGCCTCATGTTGGCCATACTGTACAGAGGCATTCCAGGCGATCTGTTCATTTGAGATAACTTCAATGGATGCTTCTGGAAAATAAAGGAAAATTACGATTAACCCAAGAATATTTGCTCTCTTTTGCTGTCAGATACATGAAACAAATGATAACAATATAATCTGCACGTTGGAAATCTGTTGAATACCATTTTAGAATTCTGTTGGGCAAAAAGTCCAAGGAAGAGGGAGATAATTACAGAAGTGTGAATGAGGAAGAAACAAAATTTCAGACTTATAACGTTTTGTTGTTGTATGGAATTAACCAGAGCTATGAGCGATATTCAGTTTTGGCATACTGTCATCTTGACCTAAGCAATAGGCTTCCCTGGAAGCATCTGAGTAACATACAAAAAAACTTTCATTGATATCATTAGGGCATAACTCAGGTACTGTCCATCAGGACAAGGCGTGGTTCACATGTGAGGTACTGCGAACTTTGACCCAGTGACCCCAAAACCTTCAGGCTTCTTCGGATTCACATGTTAAACATATTAACTTTGATGAAGATTGGTGAAGAACTCAAGATATTGTCTGGACAAAGTGCTCCATAATAAAGAACAATACAAGAACATGATACCCATTTGACTGTTGTTGACAGGTATTATAATTCAAAACTTATTGAAGAGATTTAATTATGTGTGTTTTGCTGAAGAAATATGTGTGACTACAAGTCTTCAGTCGAAGAAATATGTTAAAATATGGATGTGATGTCCTTGATTAAATGAATGCCATACTTGATCTGGCTCCAGGAGAGACTATGTCAGCAATCACCTTACAAGCACAAATTTGGCCAAACTTTACAATATTTAGACTGAACTGACAGTGATAACCTTTAAGATGACCCAGCAACTTTTAAAGGTGAACTGTAAAGCTTTTAATTTTTTTCAAAATTTTTGCTTACATGTCCATACATCTTCTGTTATGTGATAGAACTGTCATACCACATTGGGGCAAATATATTTTGCTAAATTGTACTAATAACAATATTAAAGCTATCCTGTTGTAAATCTGTATTGAAAACTTACATCGCTCGTCTCTCTTGGCTTGTAGAACGTTATAACGTTACAGAGGTCTCCTTCATTCAAGTTTTGGTTAATGTATCGAATGAGTGAGGACCACTATAACGTCAATAAATTCCAAAAACAATGGAAGGCAATCTATGACGTTTTTGAAAGTTGTGGCTTTCATTTTCTGGGGGTATAAGTTTTGACTTAATACTCGGAAAAAGAAAATAATCCACATAACTATTACCGCAAATGAACAACTATAACTAAAGAGGCCTTGCAGTTCACCTTTAAGTAGAAATTATAGCTTAGAAATAGGTCAAACTAACCTGAAGAATTTTCTTGGTGCCTGGCTGGTCCATATGGAAAGAGAGGATGGATTTATATTGGCCCTGCATGACAGACTCAGCAGCTTGGTTAGCCAGCGCTGTGGAGAACACAAAGATTTGACTCTGTTGCTGCATAAACGGAGCCTCCATAGACACAGGCGGTTGAGAATGGTTGAATGGTGTCTGTTGGGTAACGGGGACAGCCGATTGCTTATTGGTTGATGAGGTTGATGTAGGTGGAGCTTCATTTGAGGGCGGTCCTGGCGTTTTGTCATCTCCACCTGTAAAACAGAATGACCCATACATCAAACCTGACGTTTCTCAAGGCAAACTAAGATAGCTATATCAATCTCTGTCAAAACTAATAAACAAACACAACTCACGGTGTCAAAGATATCATAAAACATGAATGGAACAAGGATCCAAGTATTACGAACGTGCAATAAGAACTATTCCAAGATTTTAATATCGGCGAGGAAGACAAACTAAGTCCTCTGGATTGGAAATTGAAACCTTTCAATTTATTTTCCTACCTTTTTTACTTTCCGAAGGCTTCTTCTCGGGTCCATTTTCTATTTTTACTTTAATTTCTGAAAGTAAGGAAAGAATGAATGTAGGGAGCAGATTGGAAAGGATGCTGAAAGAAGCTATTGTGACTGTAGCATGGGATTTTATGATGATTGAACTTATATAGCACAGAATGGTTATGGGGCCCCTCATAGAAAATTCTGATACGTTCTTTGTTTTACCAAATTAAACATGAAGGAACTATGGAATAAGAACATGCATGATATGTAGTTGATTAATGATAAAAATATTTGTTTTAATTGATATAAATCAATAAAATTTGAAGGATTTGTATCACTTTTTTTCCCCACCAAAATCCATTGTATATATATTGATCAGATTTAGGCTCGAGTTCTTGCGAGATACGTTTGAGTCATAAAGAGTTAGACCTTGGATGGTGAAACAGATGATTGATGACAGACAAAACCACTGCACTGAAATCTCTCCACAGTATACATAAACCACTGTTATTATAACAGGGATGTATTTTTGTTGGAAAATATAAGGGACAATTTTTGAATGAAAGGTCTTCTGTGTTTCAATTACACAACATGAACCTTGCAAAGCACTGATAACCTCTCAACCTTGACGGTATTAAAATAGGGCCCTTGTTAAAGAATAAGCAGTTGTCGACAACAAGCAATTGGTGACAGATAAACAAATAGCGAATCATAAAATATAGGCCAATCTGACTATTTTTATAAGGTTTCTATAGGTGACAAAAGGAACAACTCTGACCGAGTGAACCCCAAAATATAGGTTAATCTCACTTTGCGACAGATTTCTGATCTGTGATCACATGCATGTGTTATGCCACTTTGGTGCTTCCAAGCAGTCATTTTCCTGATAATTAAATGGTGAGAAATTGACATAATCTGACTTGGTGACCAAAAAACTGGGTCAATCTCACTGATACTTTATAGGCTTCTGTCTTGTGACCACATGCATGTGTGATGTAAGTTTTGTGTACCTAGGCATATTCATTCTGAAATAGGACGTTAGTGAGAAAACAAAAATGGATGAACATATGTACGTACATGACAATACCCTAAAGACAATTTTGGCTGTAGTCCATAACCTGATACATGTGCTGGTGACCTGGGAAAATGTGGAACAATCTCTGTGACCATATGCATGTGTGATGTAAGTTTGGTATTCCTAGCCAGCCATTCTTGAGATATGATGGCAATGATGAATCGAAGATGGATTGATGGATGTTAAGACATGGATGATCTGTATTGTTCGCTCCAGCATGTGTTACATGTAGCAGGGGGTTTCACATCCCGTTCAGCAGTATTTTGGCCATATAGCAATGAAATATATAACGGACTACGATATGATCCATGTTCGGCCATCATGTAGACTGTAGACAAAAATGGACTAGCAATTTCAGAACAAAATTTGTGAAGAGAGAAGTTGACATAAAAAAGAAGGTACCTCAGCTGATCAAGTTTATTAGCCCACATACTTCTCCCTTTTTCCTGTTATGGAAATTTTACTCGTCAGTAGGACTATAGCAATCCACTAGCCCTGAACAGCAAGTTTATTACCCAGGGGATAGGGGACCTATGCTAATTTCACACCCTGATTAGGGAACCTCGGACAACTCATCAACCTGTCATTAATTACATGTATCCATGTGAAGTCATATAAATTACATCCCAACTGCAGATGTGCCAGTGAGGAGTGTAAATATGATAGGAGTAGATGTCAAAGTGGTAAAAACTTATGTCGAATAAAGGATGTGAAATCTACAATAAAGCACATGTGTTTTTGCGAGTCCATCATTTTGAGAAGAGCAACAAATACAAGATCAAACCCGGAATGAGGCATTCACTGAAGCAGTTGGGCTGTACGTTATGTGAGTGAAGTCCTACAAGGTTAATTAAGCATCAGTGTTCGGTCAGCATCAATGCATTGAAGACTGTGAAGATGAGCGTAACATCTAAAGAGTTTCCTATTGTTAAGGCATTAAGGGAGGCATTGTCTGCCTCCAAACAAGTGCCACCATTAAGCTAAGAATCTAATCAGTTAGCAGTGGGTTATAATGGCTTGTGTGCATTTTTGTTATATCAAAGAGGAAAGGGGGATGAACACAAGTTGTCTCCCTTGCTCTGTAAGCATCATGTGGCCTATTGATTCAGTGAGACCATTCTGATTCATCAGAAAAAGGCAAAACTTATCCTATTGAAGGACCATCTCTCGCTGAGATAAAATAATATTCCACAAGCCTCATCTCTCACCCATATAAAATGACAGCCTCCAGCCCATCCTCAACCTAGCTCTTAGTTTGGAAGCATGTCATAAAATGTCGTTGTCAAATTGCTCACAATAACCAGACTGAAAACAGAAAACTTACCCACATCACCATTGGGCACAGAACTGGGGTTTTGTGGGGGCATTCCACCACTTTCTGATTCTACACTTTTCCCAGGTTCTTCCTTCATTTCCACTTTGACATTGTTCACCTCACATTTCACATTGTTTCCATTTGTTTCGTGAGGCATTCCATCTGCCTCTTTGAGCATAGCGTTCAGCTCCGCCGCTTCACGTTTGGTGAGTTCCTCCCTCCCAAACTGAAGAGTCTCCGTCTCTGCTCTAGCCTGGAAATACACAAGATCAACATCAACATCAACACCAGTATCATATTTACCTCAATCCCAACAGATGTAAAACAAGATCAACAAATGATATCTCCGTTGTATTGCCACTTCTACATCCCAATAAATGATTTAATATAACAGATGCCACATCATGGTATTATCTGAGAAAATCTTCATATAAAGTGTCCACTTGAGAAATAACATGATTTGCTGGCAACTGAATTCCATTTTAGACCACTTAAGAAAAATACCCAAACCATTTCTCACTAAACAAGAAGAAATATTTCAACTTCTGAAGCCAATCAGTGAAGCCAGTCCATGTTGTGTGAAAAGAAAGCGGCACAATCCCCTGAGCATTGGCAACCTCTCATTAGTATCAACATTAGGAAAATGTGAGTTAGGGTTTAACGTCACATTCAGCAGTATTTCAGCCATATAGCGATGATATAACTAACTAAGATATGATTAGCTGGACATCATGTAGAGGAAATTAATCTTCCCTTCGTGGCAACAGACATGACACAAAACACATGCTGCTCAGTGCTCACCCACTTGGGGCCCATTGAGAAAGCTTTCAAAACATATCAGATTATTGGGAGGGTTGAGAACATGCTTACTTTCAGATGTACAAATAATACATGTATGATGAGAAACCCGTGAAAAAATTCTACACCAAATGAAGTACTGATGCTGGGAGTAGGTATTTGTACCGACAAGCTAAAATTGGGCTTATACTTCATATAAGCATTGCGAATCAATGCATACAATAGCCAAATCTTGGGGCTACAATGGGTCTAGACCTAGGGCTTTTCAGCTGCATAAAGGCTAATATACACATAAGGCCTAGTCTCACAGTGAGATTAGTAGCAACAATTTGTAATGTACAATGTAATGTATCATTTTTATCATTATTTGTGAATGTGCAAAGAAAAAATGCATCAAGCAAATGTCCTGTAAGGTTATTTCCCAGCTCATGCAATTAACTATACCAGACAATTTTAAGACAGAAAATATATGGCAATGGTAGAATGACTCGTTTATGTACTAGCATGTTGCATAAATATACCTCTTTATGCAATCAGTTCCATGCTGGGGAGTAAAATTTTAAGTATCTTCTCAGTTAGATTCTGAGGGAGTGAAAACAAGGTCACTTGTGCATGACAGACCCATAACTTCAGTAAAGTGTAGCAGATCTGCTTGACTGGATAAATCACAGTTTGTGACCAATGCCAATCAAACCTAACCATTGTAGATATAGATGTAGATATAACATTGATGTTGGTATATTTGCTTTATATTCATTTTATGCTGTTATGTATGGGCTGAGGATTTCGAAAATAGAAAAATAGGACAACCACATTGTTGTTTCAGTATCAGTTTTTCAATATTGAAAGAGTACTTTGAAAGAGTGCCTAAAGCCCCAACAAGGCACCAGGTCAAAGGTGGACATGATACTTCTCATGGTCACATTATCTTGACACAGGTTCAACCAGTCCTTGATCTATCCTCTAAATGCTGAGCGTTAAGCGAGGAAGCAACAAATTCTCTTTCTTAAGTCTTGGGTATGACTCACGCCCAGGATTAATCCAATATCCCACCGTTCTTGATGCAGATCACTAGACGATCACACTGGGCTTCCCTAGCATGTACATGAAGTATCTACCAAACATTCTGACATACAGCTATTGTAGGTAATTGTAATGGATTCATGGCCATGAACTTAGTTAGTCTTCAAGGTGTAGTTAATGTTGCTGAACACCAATGGAGGAAAGAGAGGTGGGGAAGTGGAGTGAGTGAGTGAATAGAATTTAACGTCGCTTTCAACAGTATTTCAGCTATATCACGACGAACCAACTAAGCACCACCCAGGGTGGGGGAGTGGAATGAAGACACTGTCACACTGTGGTTAATGATATTAGTGTTAGTACCATGATTATGGTGTAGGGGTGGGACCTTCCAATAACAGGGTACTGTGAATACCTCAGACATGGGGTAATATAACATGGACTCTCTACTGTATTTAGTTCTGGTTCAAGCAGCAGCGGCAGCAATGCCCGACTGTGAGAAAGACAACCAAGCAAGAAAAGCATTAATATTATTTTGATGCAGTACAAAAGCTGATACTTGTGCAAGTCGACAATTTCTAATTGATGAGATGTAGTTTTCTTGCATTGACATCGATTTCCATCGGAGGAAAATTTTAATACAGGAATCAAGCAATCTTGCACTTTACTAATTGTTTTGCGTCAATTACAAGACATAAATACAGATTGTACAGTGGTACCCGACTAAGTAATTTGTGGGATTTTTTCTGATGATTTGTATGTTTCGTAGAACCATTTGCCAGCTAGAAAACACTTTCTTAATATATCGAAATGGTGACAGCGGATACGAATCCTGAAACTATCACTCAATAGGCAAACGTCTTACCAATGCATCACAGAAGAAGTTGATGACAAGTGATAAGTATTTCTCTTATGGGCTAAAACAATAGAAACATCCGAGACCTGGGCTTTGACAGATAAGATATCGCAGGAATTACTCTGATGAAGTCATGTCTTGTGATCGACACCATACAGTTACAAATGCTAAGGAACTTTTCTATAAAGCTCACAAATCAAGGGATATGCAACGCCAGCTTCATGAACTTGTGTCGATAACATGCATTCTTTTCTATGTCTCAAGACAGACTTTCTAAGATTTAGACATTCAGAGCAGGAAATTTTGGTATAATTCTGTCTATTGGAGCTTCCATCTGTACTGCGCTCACAGAACGAGAAAACCTTACCTCTATCTGAGCTTCTACCAAGGGGAATAACTCATTACTGAGATAGAGGTAGAACTCTTTCTCCTGGGGATTTGTGGTTTTGCGGAACTGTTTCAGCAGAGAGTTCCAATCTTTCAATGTTATGCAGACAGTCTCCCAATCTTTCTTGCCAGCTTTTCGAGATGTGTTTTCTTTGTACAGTCGTTGGTCTGAAATGACAAAGAGGAATGGACATGTCAAGCGGTAAAGTGGGGATGGATATCGGCAGTTGGAGAGACTAAAAGCTCCATATCGACAGCGAGCCGAGAGAAAATAAGCGATTGTTGCCACTGTTTCCAATGATAATCTCTTCATACAGAGTGGAGAATCTTCCTCGCTGATGGCACGGAGCACCATCCTTGTGTGGAGGAGCTTTTTGGCGGCGGCCAAATTTCCTCCAAATTACAGCATTGAGGCAGCTCTCAGTCATTTCCGTATATCTAAGCGAGTCGTTGAGCTGGACCCATTCAAACGATTGTGCCGCCCCGTTCGCACATGGGCCCGCGTCAATGCGGAGTGGAGCAGAAATGTTATAGGGTGCTGTTTGCGCAGTCTAGATGAGCAAACATGTTCTGAGATTTGACATCGGCCTAATCCCCCGACAACAATTACGCTGTCATCATGGGACTGGGGGAATTTATTGATCAATTTCATTGAGGGAAATCGAGGCATGTTTATATTTGCTGCCTGGTCAGCTTGCTGGTATCATTAGGAATTTTCACTCGTCCTAATCAGCCACTCATTATTTCAGACCAAATGAAGCCACCTGCAATAAACCACCCAGAACATAACTAACACATCTTATTGCATTTCCTCCTTAATCAACTTCAGTAGCTTTTCAATCTGCAACTGTGATCCACTTGCTTTTCCATTTTCCCTGTTAATTCTACAGTCAACACCAGCATACCATTTCAGTATATAATATCTAACATTATACAAGCACTGTCAATTTTCCACTTCCCAAAAAAAAACACACACACAATTTCTTCTGAATAATACTTGTCCAGAAAATGATAATTGTGCACATTACATAAGTCCACAAACAACTGTGAGAGAGTGCGGTCTGAAACCAGACTTGAATGATCTGTATGCACAGAGATAGTGAACACATGTCTAGCAAATGTAATTAATCAATAATAGAGCTCCCATACACACTTATATTCAACATTGAAATTTGAATACATCGATCTCTCTATTGAATAAGTCTATTGACAGTCCTAGCTTTAACTTTACTCCAATCTGTGGACAACCCCTGATCTAACGGTAAAGCTGTTACATAACATAAAATGACAAGATCAAATATAAAAGACGTCTGCATAGGTGATGTACCAGCTGACTGTACCATGGTGACCCCATCTCTGTGAATACATGTACATGTATCCATTCATAGTTTAGTCCGCTAAAACATAAAATTCAATTGCAGAGGTACTGTATCCATAATGCATCATCTTCATATTATTACCAAGACAACCGAACACAACGAAGCAGTTTCATAAAACAGCAAAACAAGTTGATTAACTGTGATGATGCGGGGTTTGACAGGTCAGCACAATATGAGATGACCAATATACAAGGTCATTTATACGCCCATAACGATGAGTTTAATTAACCTTTCGTCTGATCTGCCTGGTCAGTAAATGGCAATCCCAGAAGGCTATATTTGTATGGTTTGTTTCTGAGCTATGTTTCCTGAGACTGAGGAGTACAGATATGAGGAGTACAGATATGAGGAGTACAGATATGAGGAGATATGAGGAGTACAGATATGAGGAGTACAGATATGAGGAGTACAGATATGAGGAGATATGAGGAGTACAGATATGAGGAGTACAGATATGAGGAGTACAGATATGAGGAGTACAGATATGAGGAGATATGAGGAGTACAGATATGAGGAGTACAGATATGAGGAGTACAGATATGAGGAGTACAGATATGAGGAGATATGAGGAGTACAGATATGAGGAGTACAGATATGAGGAGTACAGATATGAGGAGATATGAGGAGTACAGATATGAGGAGTACAGATATGAGGAGATAGGAGGAGTACAGATATGAGGAGTACAGATATGAGGAGTACAGATATGAGGACTGCTCCTGCAGGAATGATTCCGACAGTGACACTCATCACTAGCACAACAGCTTTCCCCAGTCGTATTCCCTCCGGGGCTAGCCACTGCCGATAAACACCCGTGATATCGTAATGGCCAATCAAATTTTGCTCTATTGGCACCTGACAATGCAAACTGTCTGGGCCTATGTGTTATCCCATAAGTTTGCGGTAAATTTTTGATGATTGTGAAAAAATGACATGCAATGGTATGTGAAGGTCTTAAGAGGTTCTGATATTTCAATGGCCAAACTATAGCTACCAACGAGTCAATAATATTCAATCGCTGACCCAGCTGATACAGGGGATGTATGTGTTAGATGAAGTGCGCAAGGTCGAGAGTCAATATTCACGTGATGCTGTGAAGCAAAAATGGCCCTTGGCGCAGCCATTTTTTTTATTTGTTAGATGAAAACTAAAATCGGGACAGTAAAATCATGGCATATCGGTCATGTAAGGCAAAGTAACGTGAATTTATGAGATTTCCAATAGTGGCTAATGGGCAAGTGGTCAGCCATTGTTCCATTTCCAACATGTCAAGTCACATAGAACTACATGAACTATATCCCAAAATCACCAAAAATGTGATCCAGGCTTACATATCGGGTCTACTGCGCCATGAAAGTTTTATGCAGAGTTACGAAAGAGGGATAGGAAGAAATATTCCCGATCTTCGATGATCAGCATACATTTTGATCTCCAGAGACATTTCCAAAACTTGAGAAATATTGATGCCCTCCAAAATAGAAAATCAATATAATAAAACATTTACTAATTTGTGACAGAGTCAATACCATGAAACCTGGAGCAAATATTTCAGACAACAAATGCCTGCTTGGATATTCTTATTTTCAATGTCAAAGTTCTAATCAGCACGTTAACTTAGTTAATCTTAATAAATTAAATGTCCTTAACACACACCAAATGTCCATAGGAACGAAGTCTGATTCTCGTCTCGATTTATTTGTAAAAGGGAGATAACTCTGTGGCATACATATGCAGAGAAGGATAATTTGCGTATGTGCTAAATGAATGACCCTAAAATATAGAATACATGACTGGCCCGTTTTTTTAAAGACTGTGGCAACCCTGCTTTGACATAAAAAAAATAAATGTTTCCTTAATATTACAAGAATAACACACAGACCAAGATATCAATAGCACGAGAGCTTCTTGCCCAATAGAGGACATTTGGAGTGCATTGAACGAATGCTTTTCAAATCTGCGACCACATTTAACCATTAATTTCAATATTAGTGTGAATGCAATGGCAAAAATGACTTGGAAGTTGCAACACAGTTAATTTATCCAGCAAAATAAACTGTTAGGGATATCATCTTACAAAGATACCACTCAAAAGGGAAAGTGTATCGAGTAGAGGATGAAAACTAATCGTGAAATGAAATAGCAGAGCTGATATGGCGTATGTCAGCCTGTTAACCGGCTGTCAGGCTGATGACTGGCCAGCCTGCCGTGTATTGATTTTCCTGGGGACCCTATCTGTGTAAATAGGCTACTAACACGGTGTAACACTTGTGGAAAAGAGCAGAGCGGCTATCGCCAGTTTTTCCTGTTTGCTGTCTTGTTAGGGTTTTAGCCCGGCTATTGATTTCCTTTACATGTCTCCCCTTTTTTCCCTGACATATACCCTTGTGATATACCCCCCTCCCCCTCCCCCAACCAAAGTCACACACTTACAATTCTTTTTTCTCAGCTTTGATAAGGGCAAACAGAGCTGTGGTGTTTATTGGTGTAGGAATAATTCTCTGCTCACCTGTGTTCAATGTCAGGTGTTGATCTACTTTGAACTCCACAGATGAGATTCAATCAAATTAAGAGGCTGTCACCATCACCACTTAGATGACTTTCAATGATCAGTTTTCTAGCTCTTTGTGCATACAAACTCTTTTGTAATAGCACTTGCCCTGTCCAGGAGGGAATATATATTGTGAGCTGTTCTAACTTTAAAATAAAATCCATACAATGAAAATATGGTTCTCTAGGTGTTGCATTCGGCCCATTTAACTGAAAAAATACTAGGATAATTTTGGTTTGATAAATCTGCAACTGTAACATTCAAACAGGTCTGACGGCAATCTTTATATAGTTGTTTGTAATTGTTCCTGTTTACATCCCACAATTCAACAATAAAAGGTTGACTCTTGGACTGATTAAGTCTGTGGATCATAATGTATCCCACAGTAAAATAGAGTGAAACGAAATACCTGATAATAGTGAAACCTGATAAGGGCTCTGTACAAACATAAAAAGAAAAGATCTGAGTTATTCATTGAAATTAATGTGAAAACTGCACAATTGATGAATTGTCTTATCCGCTCTTGAAATTCAGCAAATTACCACAGGAGAATATCGCACAGCAGAACCTGAGAGATGATGCCGTGTAAAACTTTGGACTTGATCGCAGACACCACTTTACAATTAATCTGACCACCGCGCAGAACAAAACGAGAATCATGGAAAACGAGAGAGCGAGTAATTGCTATGTTTAGCCAATGGAGCTGGTAGGAGGCAGGAAAGGCAGAATTTAATTAAGTAAAAAAGCATGCTTGAACCAATCTTTAAAAGCCTCATCAATTGCTGCTCTTAGCCTAGCTGATCTTACCAACTGGCCATCTATCATGCTATCATGTCTTGGTTTACAGGACCTATCCAACTCAAGTACAGTCTTGCTGGGTGCGATTGATTTTTTCACCAGCGAAACTATCCTCAGTTTCCTAACAGCAGAGATTTTTATGAGCCGAGACAAGAGCGAAGGGAGGGTAATGAACGACCATCAAATTTACATCAGTATCCTCATTTAAACACAAACGCGCTGTAATACAGATTTTATCATGGACCAGATCTCCGATTTGCTGGAACCTTTTAACCACTGGAATTTTGAAAACAGGCCTTCTTTCTTCCGCGATATTTCCTACAGGTTTATCTTTGTTTTTGGGTAATCAAATCAAAGAAAGCAAATTCAGGTACAGTACATGTATAGTGTACCTGGTAGTTTCTATGTCATTGCCCCTTATGGAAGCTAGAAAAGGGTCGAGTCAAGGATATCACAGGTTCCTATCATCAGTACGTTCAATCTTTGTTATACAGATCATTCTGTATCCATACTAAATAACCCACAAAGGAAAAGTAAAAAATATATCATTAGTTAGTGAAGAAACCTAGAACTTCTGATACAGTGTATGTGACACGGATAGACAGAGGTAAAACCAGTCCCCTATCAGGTATGTATATTGTACACCAAACCCATGGTCTCAATACCACTGCCTATAGACCCCTATAACATTGGTCAGATCTTTATAGTCAGGATGCTAAAATTCTCATAAAACATAGAGCCATGATACCTAGGGGTAATATAAATACAAAGTAAGGCCACCTTTGATGAGAAACAGGTTCAAGGATATTGACTTGTTACGGTAGAAGGATGATACATGTCTGTCTGAGATTGAACATTCCAGGGACAATATAGGCAATAAAGCTGGACAGACATACATGTCTATGGGTATCACTGTATGGCGAAGGAGGGAGGGATCTTGTTCAGGACAGGAACCAATTTTGCCTACAGCAAATTATCCTCTAATTATTTAAGTATAAGTGCATTTTCTCAACCAAAAATATGTGAAGTAATAAAATTTATTGTAACGTGAAGTCGACAACCCATTCTCCAACAATTACAAACAGGAAGTGATCAAAATCAACATTTGAGGCAAAATTTGGGGGTGATTAAATGGTAATAGGGTGATTCAATTATTATACTGCATTGGGGAACACGTTCCATTTCAACATATGATATTGGCTTCAGGATCATCACAGATCAAACCAAGCATGTAAATGTACTCTTCTCAATGTATTGAATGCTCACGAGACATTAAAGCAATTAGTCAAACAGAACAGATCATATGGTGAGGGTAACCAAAATATGGAGCAAACACAGATTTCTGACAATTCAAAATGAGAATAATAGTAGAAACTACAAGTTGATTTGTAATTTGCACTCGATGGACTATCAAGAAGTCCAGGACAAAAGTTAGCAGTGAGCAGAAGTCTAATCAGGGCGCCCGCAGTAAAATGACAATCATATCCTACCTTGAGGAAATAAATAAGAGAACCCTGGCATCTTTGATGAGAAACAGGTCCAATAAAATCTAATTGCTACATTGGATAGTAGGGGGTTATATTGGTCCGAGCTGACCACTCCAGTGACCATTGGATATAACATGCAATAAAGGCCGGTGTAGCTATCCTGTGATAGGCAGGGATGTCCACTCAATGGTAGGGCCATCATTAATCCTGACCAGTCTCATGTAATGGCATCATCAAAGAAACCCCCACTGACCAGCATGTACTACAAACTCCTCCTTCTAAGCTACTGAGCACAAATTAGGTCTCCTTTCAAATTAATTGATTGAATGCTGGGATGGAGTTAAGTGCTGCTCATATTAGCGGTGGGTCAAGTGATATTGAGAGAACATCCAATAACATTGACAGCTCAAACTTGAAGTGGGACAAAATTGGACAATGCTGGTCAAATCACTGAATTCACCAGATCTCTACAAGTCCTTCTATCAATGTCTCTAACACTTGAAGGTATGAGGATATTGGGGTGATGTTCCAATTAAACATTTCAACAACCAGTGATAGGCCATAAAAGTTTTCTCGAAACAATTTTACTCTGAAAAAAATAAATTTTGCTAGAAATTTCCAAATTTGTTCTTGCCCAGAATTGTTTAGAAAACCTAATATCTCCCTTAATTAATGGTTAAAAGACTGCCAGTCATTTTCAATCTCCGATCATCTCGGAAAACTAAATGATGTAAAAACTAAATTTACAAGTAAATGGTCAAACATGTTGGTTTCTGTGTACATGTATCCCTGTACCAAAGACCAGAGTCCAGCAATCGGTTTCAAGTACTGTCTTCATCACAGGCCCGCAAAACAAGAGTTTTGGGGGGTGTGGGCGGTGGTATTAGGGTGAAGTGTCGAAATATGGGGTCTCTATATATAACCCCATGCTTTATATAAATCCACATAAAGGTGTGAAACGGACTTTGGGTGAATCGAGAAATAAACGGTTTACTGCCAAACAAAATACATCAGCATATTCTACATGTACCACTTTATATATTCCCATCGTCAAATTAGTAAATTTGTGCAATTTTTTACCTTTGCCGGGCGATTCAAAATCCAATGTAACTGTCCGTCCATCTAGGAACAGTTAGATTATGGCGGGCTTTGTTCTCAATTCTGATTGGTCAGTCGCGACAGCTGATCAGTGTGTGACCGCTCTTGCCGGAGGCGTGTCGCGACTGACCAATCAGAATTGAGAACGAAGCCCGCCATAATCTAACTGTTCCTAGATGGACGGACAGTATGTTGGATTTTGAATCGCCCGGCAAAGGTAAAAAATTGCTCAAATTTACTAATTTGACGACGGGCATATATAAAGTGATACTTGTAGAATATGCTGATGTATTTTGTTTGGCGGTAAACCGTTTATTTCTCGATTCACCCAAAGTCCGTTTCACATCTTGATGTGGATTTATATAAAGCATGGGGTTATATATAGAGACCCCATATTTCGACACTTCACCCTAATACCACCGCCCACACCCCCCCCCCCCCCCCAAAAAAAACCCCTCTTGTTTCACGGGCCTGTGGTCTTCATGAAGGTGTTTTCACCAAAACTTATCACTATACAAGAACATGTACGGTAATTTCCCTATTAATTCGCGATGTAGTGATGAAACTCGCCACTCCAAAAATTGGCTACTTTCGAATTATTTGTCGAGCGAATTCCAGAAAAACGCGAGTGTTCGAATTAAATGTTGCGCCGATTTTCACGGGAGATCCAAAATGGCGGACCGCTTTGCCGTGGTCGTAGTGATCGTATTTATTACCTTGTATTAACTTTGATGTCTCATCATAGTTTCCATAAAAGGCAGTGTATGATGTCAGAAAATCTCCTCTACCCTGATAAAGGCGTCTAATTTTATTCGAGGAAGTCAACCATATTGATCAAGTGACAAGTTCAGCAAGATCATGCAGATTTTTGAGCTGACGTCCGTAAATTCGCGTCCATAATAACATCGTAAAAGTAGGCCAAAACATTGAACGTATTCCTTCCTTTTTGTTCAGTATTAGCTATGATCTATATTATGAAACCTAACTGACATGGAATTGAAAGAATATTCTGGAAATATAAAACTATACACATATTAGAGTATTCCATGTTCGTTCGGTATGTCAACGTTGTTGTTGTGAACCCTGAAAATGGCCTGTATCACGAAGCATTAGACAGATAAGCGGACTGCCATAGACTTTTTGGTCTGCACTGTCCATGATTTTACACACACCATCCAGGACTTGAATAAATATCCCGGGCCTATGAAACGAAATGAATGTAGAATTAACGGCGGATTGTACAAGAGAACCGAGTGTCAGTCGGCAATACAGGTTTCGATTTGTTTCAAGTATGAGAATATCTATTACGGTACAGGTACTGTAACATTTTACTAAAAGTATGGGGTCGAAGTATGATACCGTTCTGAATATTAATTAGCTACTGGTAGGTTCTCATCTCAGAAACTTTACCTATTGCCGTTTAAATGTTTCTCAAATTTGTTTAGAATTAGAGTAATGGAATGGCGATAGCGATGTTTTGATTCTTATTGTTAAAATGCGGGGTGTAATTCCAAAGAATTTTTATTGCTGGAATTTCGGTAAGTTCGTGGGTATTCATAAGAAGTATTTTCATTAACAATAAAATATTTAACTAAACGGGAAAGAGGTAAGTCTTTATGATAACTATATTTGAACAAAACAGAGCACATGCAGAGATGATTGTTAATTTCCTGTCTGTGTTGCGTTAAACGATAGGTGTATTTTGTTAAAACTTTTTCATTTTAAGTTTATCTAATTATCTAAATAAGCAGGTGTGTTTTGCCTTATGGTCAGTGTCACAACTCCAAGACTATCCCTGAGTTTCAGTTGGTCGACTCTGACGATGAAGACTTCCTTGGATTTTCTGCGGAAGATAGGGGGCCTATTCCCCCGGAAACGAAGATCGAGTGAGACCAGTTTGTCCGCATCTGAATGTGCCGATTTCAAAACTTGTAGCTTTAATCTCGGATAAATTAAATCCAGTACACAATGCCACAGTAAATTGCATGTATGATGCTTTTATTTTATGCCGTTTTATGTTATATATTGTTATCGTAGTGCTCCTGTAATAAAATAAAGTGCTGTATTCTCATATATGCATCCGTTTTACACTTTTGTATCAAATCGTCACCACTCACTTGAGCTTGTTGCCTGCCGTTCAGTTGTTCGTATTCCACATAAACGGCATGGTAATTTCAATAATATCACATGCTTGAAAGTTCCTGGTTCACAATAAATGACTGCCGACTCAAAATCAAGTCATTCAACAATGTTTAATTCTTGAAAAGAAAAACTTTTACCTGCATCAGATCGTCTTTCTGGTTTGAGATTTGGCCCGACTGTAGCTTTTCCATAATTTATAAATATACACTCAGTAAATATAACCTGATCCACTTCAGGAAATATACAGAAATCGACATTTCAATTAACCAGTAAATTAGATCATCTATGTAAGTTGTGATTAATTGTATTCTGATCGGAGAATCATGCATGACGAAAAGCTCAGCAAATGTACAATCCCGTTTCTCAACGGTTTAGTGAAATTAATTCAGCCTTTCAGAGAATCTAGTTGAGAAAAGTTGTAAAGTATATGTTCAATATCATGATGATTTTGTCCGTGCAGTACTGAGAACCATATCGTGGATGGTTTTATTCCATTTTCCTAAAAAAAAAATGCTAAACACTACTAATATCCAAATTATAACCGCGGCATGCGATTGTTGACTCCGGGTCAGATCGACAGCCGGCTTCATCTGAAAATATATTAGCATAAAATGTATTCTATTTAATCACCAACGTATAAAAGTTAAAGGGGCCATGAATTAATGAGGGACGATGAACCACCGTAAAGACTTGAACAGAAAAGGAGTGCCATGAAAATTTCCTAAGAGCGTGTCATGTCGACCATCGTTGTCGGTGATTTTTATGTTTCGTTCAAACATAATTCATTCGCACGCAGTTCTGCTTTCTCGGAAAATATTCACCGTGTTTTTCAAATAAAGGAATGCTGATTGGAAAAATTATATTTGATATACAAACGCTGGAAACTGAAGAATGATTCAATAGCGGGCCGTGTGCAGACACTTGACCACGTGCGGGGGACTACCGTATATATTTTACCCGACTGCGGCGAAACGCGATCAAGTTAGGATAAAATTACAGGACTGCGGAGTTAATTGAATCAATTCTTTTCCTTATAGACTGTAAGTAATAGTAATTCAGTCTGATTATATTGTACCATTCCCTGTTGTTTCTCTGCGTTTACGAATAATAGCATACGGCGACATACTATACGAGATTAACATATTCACTTTACTTTCATCGGCACGAGCTCCGTGGCGAAAACGAGAGTGTTCGAATTTATTGTTTCACGGGTATATTGAAAATGCTCCCGTTTTCGTTTTATTAGGATGGACAAAATCACGACAGGGGAAAAATCGGCCGTTTTCGAATTAAATTTGGAAGGTGAATTAATAGGGAAATTACCAGACTACGTGTATTACATTTATGTACAAGTGTTATGAAGACAATAATCACTGTAGTATAATAGTAAGACAGAGTAGAGTGTTCCCTGATGAATATTCCAATACATGTGGAGGACCCTGGTTTGACTGCATAAAAACATGTATGTGGAGAAGATCAGTTTGCAATATTATATACATCTCAAATGTGATAGTATTTAATAGGTAACAGTGATATATTGTTGTTGCGCTTTGGGATCACGGAGGGAGATACCACACTCATTTATCATGGTAAGAAAATTATTTACATAATCTATCTAAAAACCATCAATAGGATAAGGCAAACCATATAGGCCTACTAAGAACCAGTCAAATGTTGGTCAAGCCCTGTAAGCAAGGGGGGGCCACCGATTTATCTTCAGCGAAAACAAACAAAAAACCTTTCATTGATATTCATGTAATAGTTGAAGCTCGGATAAAATCAGCCAAGCTTCAACAATAACCCTACACAGACTGATGAAAAAAGTGTTATTGAATGCTGTGATATTGAGGCTTTGAATGACATTATGGAGATAAATGGTTTGCAGCGATTATTTTCTCACAAATTAACAGAATCAATTTTAGAGGTATGTATGCTTGGATAAGTTGATTTGCCTGTATGTTTGTTCTCGCATAACAGGACAACAATATTTGCCACATTCGTACTCCAGGCAAACACATACATGAAATATGAGTTCTCTAAGTTTTTAGCAGAATCTGTTTCTCATATGTCTTTTGCTATCATCTGGTGGAATTTGTCCATTTGTTTCAAAACCCAATTGAGTGTCCATTTAGAATATTCTCTTGAAGCTCTATAATTCTTGAAATGGCCCATTACCAAACCAGCACAGCCTGAAAACAGTTTTATTTCTGTACTACAGAACATTGATTATCACACACAAATACAACTATTTAATACAACAATCAGACTGAATAACCTAACCGATCATTCACAAATAAGGAACTTAACCGATTCACACAAATGCAGATGAAAAATAGGTATAGTGGGTGAATTATTTGATGCTCTGAAACCAAAATATATGTACCAAATTGACATGCTAACACTGGGGGTAGCTCTGGATGAAAGCCTCTTGAACAAGTTGGACATGGCAGCAGCAAGCCCTCACTGTCAGATACACTGAATTGATCGAAGATACTGCCATCAGATCAGCTGTACAGCACTATAATCTGTGGTTAGTCAGGTTACTCATTTCTCAAACATGTCTAATATATTTCTTTAGTTTGACAGTCAACATAGGCAATATGTCAACATAGGCAATATGTCAACATAGGCATCCTGCAACATGTCAACATAGGCATCCTACAGCATGTCAACATAGACATCCTGCAACATGTCAACATAGACATCCTGCAACATAGGCATCCTGCAACATGTTAACATAGGCATCCTGCAACATGTCAACATAGGCATCCTGCAACATATCAACATATAGGCATCCTGCAACATGGGCATTCTGCATCATGTCAACATATAGGCATCCTGCAGCATGTTATGTCTATACATTAATGTAATTGACAAGCATGGATCCTACTATAATAGAATCCTGCAATAATCCTAGAAAAAGTTTGTGGTGATCAGGACCCCTCAACTTTTGAGATTCAGATGCATGTGCGCTGTAAATAAGGGAAACTGAAAGAATACTTCATTAACTTGTTAATTCGAAGCCGAGGGACATTTCACAGAATATCCTACAAGTACATGCCTCCTCATTTTGTAATGTTTTGTAACCCTCGTGAAAAAAAGTTTATCTATCTATCTTTTTTATGTTTGATAATGTGGATAGGTAAACGTCTCTTATCGTATTTGGAAAAGAGAGTGTTATCCATATAAAATGTTGGACAGACAGACGGACAACACTGCTGATGACAATACCCATATGAATGTGATCAAGAATAATAGGATCCAGTAATCATCATTACATTTACATGAATAATGTATATACTGTCAACCCTAGCATCACCATCAATATCAGTCTGGGTACTACAACGCCAGCTTTCAGTCATTCATGGGATAATCATGACAACTCAGAAACATTCTGCTGAAATGATGGAAACACATGGGATCAATAAATAATTATGTATTCGTATAAACAAAATTGTTAAATCTGAATGAGTTACTGGCCCAGAATTACTAACTTGATGTCATGGGACTTGAAGTCAATGATCATGACATGGGTAAGGACTAGTGTAACCACACAGCAGCAATGTGCAGAACCATTTCTTGCCAGAGGAGATTTTGATCACACCTCTAATGGCTCTCCGAGGAATTCGCCTGCTAGTGATGGACAGAAGTGTTGATGACTCACACGGACAGTAAATCAGGTGCATCATTATGACAAGGCAAGCGCTTTAAATCACCATCAATACTGTGAAGTGTATTTGGCTGTTCCAACAACCTCCCACATTTTGTCCTTAGTTAACACTTTGAAAGCTGAGATAGGACAATGCAGTTGACATTAGTGGTAAACCATCAGCCAAGTACCAAGAGCTTAATCAATTAACAGGATGAACAAGATGACAGTTACAATCTATTCAGATTGGGGAAAATTACAAAATCATAGACAAGACTTCTCTCCATACAGGGTGCATTGTACACTTCATAATTCTGTGCTGCTGAAAACAGACTGAGTTTCACTCTTTAGTAATCCCATTTTCAACTTTTCTGGAGAACTACATAAAATATAAGAATTTTATTTTCAAATTCAGTCCACCAGGATGGAGATCAAGACATGAGCAAGTAAGAAGAGAAGAATAGCCATGCAGTAAAATATAAGCTCCCTATTATACATCCCTGTCATAATTAAATATCTTAGAAAATAAGAACAATCAAAATTGATTGATTGATTGTAGGTAGACTGTTCTATTCTACAATACAATCTGTATACATAGATTCTACTATGTAATAATGAGGCGGAGGAATTAATGGAAGTGTCAATGTAACATGAGACAAGGCGCCTTATGTAACCAGTCTACTCTAGCATAACACCAGATCATGAATGTGTACACAGGGAATTGTAGTGACTGGACATTGAGTCAGATCAGAGAAATTACAACATGGAGAAATAGCCAAATTCATCCTCATTACATTGTAGCTGTTAAGTTATAAGGCAAACATCTGCCAGCCCCATTATGTGTAAACAAGGGACATTTTACCTTCTCATCTCACATTGAGTAAGCATGGTCCCATGACCCCTGGATATTCACCATCTTAACACAACTCAGCATTCGATAATTGTTGTCAAGGTAGCACTCCAGTTTGACTGACAGGTGAATAACCCGAGTGGAATTAAACATACGACCTAACACAGCCCTGTAAATACATCCTCATGACATTGTCTATCATTGCAAAAGAACCTGGCATTCACCGTTAGTTGTCCCCCTTACAAAGTGGGTGTTTTACCGAAAAATCAATTCACGGTTCAAGATACAGGTCTGCCCCGCGCCCAGACATGTGTACATGTACCATCTACAACTAGTTTGCAACTGCATGTATACATTTTATCTACAGCCAAAAGTATACAGATGTATGGATTAACATGTGACAGACAGATCTCTCAAAAGTTTTTTTTTTCTGTGAATTATTGGCTGATGTTTTGGTATACATGTAACATGAAAGCTCCAATACTCTAGATGCCGGGACTGGATATAGATGGCAACCTGTCCTTCAGGTTACCAGATCAACAGCTTGAATTTGACCATATACCCGAGAACATGGTACTATACCTCCTACATTAACAGTGGTGTAACTTAGCACTTGCCCACTTGCCCGGGGCAACCAAAATCTGCTGGGGACAAGTTAAACTTGAGTTTGTACTTGCCTGACATGACAAGTGAATTTGGTAAATCAGTGCGATGTTCAATCTTTGATCACTAACCAGGGATCTTTATTATAAGGTCCCTGCACTAACTCATGGTGGATGAGAAATATCTAAGCTTATCTGGACCAAATATCTATCCCCATCATAATATCTGCCTTAGAGATGAAGCCTATGACAGAGCAATTTGGGGATACTGGAATTGGATAGTATTGAAGCTCGTTGATATTGTGGTCACCATGTAAGGGCAACTGAATCGGATTCAGGGCAACCAGTTTAAACTTTTAGCTTGCCCTGATGGCAACCACAATAAAAAGTTAAGATACACCCCTGATTAATGATACAGGTACCTACAGTATTATAGTGGTCTCAGTCCTTGCCTACCCACTATATTAGTGATCAATAAAGTAAGTGGTCTCAGTCCGTGCCTACCTCCTACATAAATGATGGACTACCTCCTATATAAATGATACCTAAAGTACTATAGTGAACTCAGTCCTTGCCTACCCCATACATTAACAGTACCTGAAGCATTATAGTGGTCTCAGTCGTTGCCTACCTCCTACATTAATGATACTTACAGTATCACAGTGATCTTATTCCTTGCCTACTGTATTATAGTGGTCTGAGTTGTTCCCTACCTCCTAATCAATGATATCTAAAGTATTATGCTGGTCTCAGTCCTTGCCTACTGCCTACATTAATGATACCTAAAGTAATACAGTAGTCTCAGAACTTGCCTACTATTTTATAGTGGTCTCAGTCATTGCCTACCTCCTAAAATAATGATACCGGAAGTATTATAGTGGTCTCCGTCCATGCTTACATGTACCTCCTACATTAATAATACCGGAAGTTTGATAGTCGTCTCGCTCGTTGCCTAATATATTATTGTGGTCTCAGTTCTGCCTACAACCTACATTAATGATACTTACAGTATCACCGTGATCTTAGTCCTTGCCTACTATATTATAGTGGTCAGAATCATTGCCTACCTCCTACATTAATGATACCTACAGTATCACAGTGATCTTAGTCCTTGCATACGTCTCAATCATTGCATACCACTTACATTAATGACACAATATCACAGTGATCTTAGTCCTTGCCTACTATATTATAGTGATCTGAGTTGTTGCCTACCTTCTACATTAACCCTTTCACCGATTATTTCCCCTGACAAAAGTGACCTGCTGACGATCAATTCCCTGAGAACTGTTAAAATTTGTATATGTTGTCTTTGGAATGCTAGAAATTGCGTTTGCGTCCGAGATTTGCAGAAAAACATAAGAAACCTGTCTCCACAAGACACACTCCAGTGTTATTTGCTCTAGTTTTATAGCAAAATAAATAAAATAGCATACAAAATTAGGTTTTACTGCGAGAGAATGCGCTTTCCCCGGCTTTCTCGACTCAAAAACATCAAAATCCAACGGAGAAATCGTCTTTTTTCGACCGCATTTGACAGCGTTTTTCTCGAGTTTTACTCGGTCAATTTTCATGTTTGACCTCTCGTTGGAAAGAGCGACCTTTCACCTTTCTAGACAGGAAATAACCTTGAATGGATGGCAAAATAAAACGGAGGATACGATTGGATTATAAAATGATGTCATTCCATCCTTCCAGCCACTGTCTACGCTCGTCTCAAATCTGTTGGCTGCTAGAGGTCATGTGGGCAAAATTACGCATACCGATTGGCTCGTCGGCTCAATAACGCAGCTTGCTGCCGACATTTTGAAATGTGTTCGACAAACTTTGCGGATCAAGACTCGTAAAAATATGGAAATAAACTTTGCCGGTCGTCGTTGGCAGTTTCAGTCGTCTGGGGAATATTCACCACGCTTTACCAGTCATGTAACATAAAAAATACAGGAGTTAGGATGAGGTTTTCGATGATTTTTTCCATTTTTGCGGCTCGCTGCCGAGATGCCCGTCACACGGTATGTGGGGAAAAATGCATTTTTCATTCCGATTTTTTCGTTCAACATCTAAATTTGTTTTATTTATTTTTCAAACAAGCAAACAATTTCGAGAATCAAATTGATCAGGGTTTCGGCTTTCCAGAAGTATACAGTGTTTGATAGGTTTCCGTTAAAACGAATGCAAAAAAATAAAAGTGCTGTACCCATCGTGATGGCCAACAGGTTTAAAGCTAACCCGATCAACCGGGGATGGTCGTACGGGTGGCACTCTCGTTATCCCCGTACACCGGGTTTAATCGGTGAAAGGGTTAATGATACCTACATTATCACAGTGATCTTAGTCCTTGCATACGTCTCAGTCCTGCCTACCACCTATATTAATGATACCTACAGTAGCACAGTGATCTTAGTCCTTGCTTACTATGTTATAGTGGTCTCAGTCCTTGCCTACCTCCTACATTAATGATACTTGCAGTAGGATAGTGGTTCCAGTCCTTAATTGCCTACTGTATTATAGTGGTCTCTGTCCTTGCCTACTATATTATAATGGTCTCAGTCCTTGCCTACTATATTATAGTGGTCTCAGTCCTTGCCAACTGTATTATAGTGGTCTCAGTCCTTGCCTACTATATTATAGTGGTCTCAGTCCTTGCCAACTGTATTATAGTGGTCTCAGTCCTTGCCTACTATATTATAGTGGTCTCAGTCCTTGCCTACTATATTATAGGGGTCTCAGTCCCTACTACATGTATATTATAGTAGTCTTAGGCCTTGCCTACCTTCTACATTAATGATACCTAAAGTAAGGTAGTTGT
Organism: Hanleya hanleyi; assembly: GCA_036873755.1. Classification (NCBI taxonomy): domain Eukaryota; kingdom Metazoa; phylum Mollusca; class Polyplacophora; order Lepidopleurida; family Hanleyidae; genus Hanleya; species Hanleya hanleyi. The sequence goes on along the minus strand of JAVTVY010038501.1, from coordinate 59,386 downwards.
CTCTAATCATGGTCACTTATTTTAGAGAATTCTTAGGCTAATGTTCAGGTATACATGTATGTCAGATTCAGGTGTAGAACATGAGTCAAGGTCTGTAACACTAAACACAATACTGTCAAAGGGTCATTAAAACTCTTTTTTCTGTTCTTCATTCGGCAATAATCAAGCTCATGTCAAAGCAGTGAGATTATCATCCTACATGTACATACTGAAGCAAGAGATGCTCGGCTAAACCGCACACACATTAAATCAAATTTTCATCTTGCCCGGCTGACAGACTACATACACAGGGCTAGAAATAAAGCCTAATTCTTCATTACATACAATCAATACTTGGCTTTGAGCTATGGGCAACATATGGGTTAACATGGCAGAAATCTGTCAGCTTGGGAGTCGAGAAGAAACCTAGGTTTGTAACTTGTATTACATGTACATGTATGTAAAAGAACATCCGTCTACATACAAGTACATAAATATGCTGAAATATTTATGGTTACAATGTTGCTATCTTCACTCAATGGCCATTTAATTACCCTCCAGAAATTATCTCCCAATAATTTCTCATTGCGGATTGATAATAGGTATTTAGTAGCAGAGCTCGGAGAATCCCCAGGAAAGACAGCAAAAGCTCTGAATAATCAATGCTCAAACCACAAACAAACCATGTGCTTAATGAAGTTTACACCACTTGTTTTATGGGTGGAAAATAAGCTTATTCACACCATAAAGCCTCCATTCAAACAAAACCCTCAGATACGCCCACTAATTTCGAACAGCACTGTAATTGCAGTATCTACTAATAAATCCTATAACACTATGAACTGATAAATATATTTTCAGTAATAAGGTAGAGCCACTTGTCGACAGGAACACATTTGTTCCACCAGTTTCATGTACCTCACACAGACCAGAAAAAAAAGAAGAAAAAAAAGACAAGTGGGCTGTCAGCTAATCCCACAATTCAAAATTTAAATTATTTAAGCGACTTAAGAAATCCCAATTTGATGTGAATCTCTGCACAAGCATATTTCTCGGTGTATTCCTGCGTTTCCAACCACAGATGACAAAGCCCTCAAAGTTTCCAAGATGTTATGGTTTTATTAGAACCTCATTCCCAGGTGTTCCGATAACATGTAACATGTGCCCATGAACATGTAACCGGGATCCATACAAGTAAAAAATTTACTTTCAAAAACTCATTACTGAATATTGAGGGATTTTTTTTTTTTTTTAAATTTACCACAAATTCACAAAGTGAGACTTCGATTTTCTAAAAATTTTAACAACCACCTTACCAGTAATGTTGGCCAACACTGAAGGTTCAAAATTGTTCAAAGAGGAAAAGCAACTACAGATGGGAAAGTTCTAAAACTTACAGGCCAGTGGTAATCAAAGACCTAGACCTAGATTATTAAACCACTAACAGAGCATTAATCTGAAGGTAAGTACAATTCTGGTGATTCAATAACTTCATTGCTTTTTCATACAATACATTGAGTATTTGTCGAGTTTCTACTTTACATTTTCATTAATTTTTACTGCCTTTTACAGGGGGTAAAAAGTGACATGTACAAATCCGTGAATTGTAAGTGATAAATTTATCAGAATCTTCACAATGGAGTTCTGTTTGCTTTTTTTCCAACTAAAGCGAATCTTTTTTTTTTCTCAATGGCCAAAACGATTCAGAATATTAAGTTTTATGACTGTTTAATGAATACTTGAAAACACCGAGTTTGTGGACCTATTTGTTTGGCATGCTGAAACAAAACCCGATGTCCATTAGACTATATTGTTGGCCAGCCTTAAAAAAATATCCTGACCAATACTGCAGGTCACCAACCATTGGGCTAACTCTATCCACCTAATAATGGAATGGTACTAATATCTGACTGGTTGGATCCGCCATGAAATCTACCGTAACTATACATCTCACAAACGACAGTTAATATAGGCTAGTGTAGGGTCATCGCTCTGCCAGGATGTGGCTGGCAACCTCGCAACGAGAAAAGCAAAAGACCACTTAGATGTATTACTCTTCCTTAGTCCACCTATTAAACCAATGTAGCATTATCGAGGAGGGTTTTTTAATATGAAAGCCTGTCTCGGCCCTCGAGGGCGAGCTGAATTCCCCGAACATGCTGTGTGACGAGGAGCAGGAAAAGGCCGGGGAAAATATCATAGCAATCCTTCTCTTAATCCCTGATTATTATTACATGGCTCATTTGAAATAGCTTTAAGGGGTCAATGGTTCCACCAGTTTCCCTCTTGGTTTCTGCCCTTGGGGGCACACTGTATTGAAAAATATCTACCCAGATCTGGCCAACAAGCCAAGAGAAAGCTCAAGCGAACTAGCCAAGCGGCCAGTTAGAATCTCTCCTTCCCAAAACAGGCCGGTGATAAAGGGTTTTGTACAGGCTGGTGGAGTAAATGAAATTAATCATAACAGCTTTAACCTGGTTAGGTAAATGAATTTGTTGATAACAGCCACAACCTTATCGTGATAAGTGTCAAATGGTCGCTCGTGATGGTGTCAAATGGTCGTGATGATGTCAAATGATCGCTCGGACATTCACTTACACACTCAGAACTAGCCATCTCACTCAAGTGAGAAGCATTTAACACCGTTTTCAACACTTTCCAGTCATATCATGATGGTGCCTACAGAGAGTGTCCGCAGCTTGTATTATCCTGGACACTGCTCAGCCCAGCCAGTACAGCACCTGGTCAACCATCCAAGACTTGGCTTAACATTGCTTAACTTTGGTGATCTGGCGAGAACCAAGCTCACCCAGTATCTTCATAAACATAAACATGTAACCTCTCTTCATCAAACCATCGTCAAGTGGAGAGCAGAACAAATACCTATATATATATATATATATATATATATGAGCGTGATGGTGTCAAATGTATATACATATATTCACTTCAAATGATCCGCAATAATGAATATCAGAATTTAATCTTGATAAAACCGTACTTGTGATTAATGTTGAATCATGTGTGGATTCAGACCTGAATATAATGAAATGAGCTCGACTCACAGGTAGACATTCTACACCGAATAGTATTCTAATACCCGAGATTAGCAGGTTGACCTTGGCAGAATAGCATCACTAATTAATTAATGGTTTCACAGCAGATATCTACGTTAATATCATTAGGAGAGTAAAGGTGTAACACATTTTATCAAATTTCAGAAATGGAGGATGCTCCCGAAACAATAACCTAATCATAAACTAAGAAGCTTTAATAACAATAAAGCTCTCTTGGACACAATTTAATTGGATGTAATTAGTTTCTAGCAAATGAATAAATATTACATGTAGTAATGTTAATTGTTTCATTGTATTGAATAATCAGAGTATATCCAACACTAAAATGGTAGAAGAACCTTCCCTTCGATTTACAGGTCTCGAGCTATAAAATGCCATAAACTTTTTACATTCTTCCAAGCCACGAGTCCCTGTTCCAAAATATTTAAGTAGATAAATCACCAAGGGCCCAGGTGTATTTTTTAGGTACTTACTTGAACTATTTTTCAGTATGGTACCTGTACTATATCTTCCAGTCCAAGAGCCCTGCTTCTGCAGTCCAGAATTGGAAAGGCAGCCAAGTTTATTTTTGGGCGGGAAGGCCAAGCGAGTCCATTAGATTTATAAGGTCACATCATTCAGGAAGATTTAATGCTGCACTGTGAGGTTTGTGAAAAGATCAACCCATAATTTGCTGTAGATAACACAGGGTGAAAAATTATTCCACAAATCGCCCAAAGACAAAAATACAGACAGTACCGAGTAGCATATATGAAAGCACCCAAAATGTGAGTGCATCTAAAAAATGGTGATGATAATTGAGTTATTCTGACAGTGATGTCTCTGTGGTTCATCTCTGACATACTTAGTACGTCCACAATGTGAATGTTAACATTAGATCAAGTGAAATATCAATCTCATCATACCAAATTGAGATGAATCGGTCTGGTAAGGATGGCTCATGTATTTATGTCTGCTATGTCTGCTGTACCAATACCTCCCTCAAGACTATATAATGGTTGCTATGTACAGCTCTCTAAGTAATAGTGGTCAGCATTGGAAAATGAGGAACTGCAAAAGACTGTTGTCTCCAGCATTAATTTCTGAAACAGTCTGTGGAACTGAATACGGATGTTGTACATGTATGTCCAAAACTTCTGAATATTCCAAGTCTTTGAATGGAACCCTGATTCACGACTGTTAACTTGAACTTAGAGATATGGACATGCATTTACCTCTGTGATTATATGACGTATATCATGCTTATCACAAATTTCTCCGGATATGGATGTATCTTCTAAATAACCAAGCTTTTGAGAACCTTAAATATCGGATAACAACAAATCCCAAGTCTCAACTTCAATTATCTTCTTCTGGACTGATTCATGATCTATCTCATTTTCTCCAAATGCACTTGTCAAGATCTGGCCAATCATTGGACATCTCATCATGTGCCTGTAACGAGCGATCACTACACACCAATCATTCTTTGAATTCCATATCTGGTAAAACAAGTAAGCTATATGGAGTCAAGTTTGAAATCCATGCGGCTTCAGAGGAATAGTGGTAACGCTGTGAATACAGGCGATCATGGTGTTTTTCAACCCCCAAAATCCATGGAAATGTAGAAGGAGAGGCATGTGTGAATACCGCGAAACTGGAAATACAATGTAGGCTCATTTTCTTTGAACTTGACTGTTAAAGGTGAAATACCAATGTTATTAGATTCTCGTTTTCATATATTATATTGGTTGAAAAATGAATAAAATATCAGTGAATCTACTTCGCTTGATTTAATTTGAAGTATTTTGTCTTCTAGAAGCTTTTAAATAGTTGGAACCAAGCCTAGTTGAATTTTGATTTACAATGTCATCGCTTATCTTTCCTTCTTTGTGATGTCACGTCAGATCAGCCTCCCGAAGACAGAACGTTACAGGTATTAAGATCCAACCAGGTGCTCTGATGTGATGTCACAAACTTTCTATGTACAGGTGTACTGTGTACATGTGCAATTTTGCTAAACAAAAAACCTTATCAATAGATTTCAACACTGGAGCACCCCTAGAATCCCCTGGGGCAGTGCCATAACTACCCCAGCTCATTTTTCATCAAATTTAACCAGAATCCAAATGGATTTCCGTAATTTAGTCACACGGGAATCCGATTTTATCGTCGTGGATTACAAGAATGCCAATAATGTGAGTGAGCTAATAAACCTGTTGAATTATATCAATACTCTGTTTTCTTTTATTTCAATTTGACAACCCGAAGAAATAATATCTTTTGGCCATAATTCACAGGAATAAACTGAAATCGGCTTTCCTTTCTCAGAAAGTGAGTCCTTCTCCGCTCTCATCGTGACTTCCAGAATTATTGAAGACGAACAGACAGACTTTATACGTGATGGTTAAAATTTAGAACCAGCATGAAGTCCGGAAAATGTGCGTGGAAATTTCACATGAATTGTAATTACTTCACCGTAAACGCAATAAAAGGCAAACGAATTCATATCTACACATGGGAAGAGATCTTGTGATTATTTTGATTGATATGAACAGTGACGGCATCAGTAATTTACAACGAACTGCCAATATTCTTTGTTAACCGGTACTGCAGTTACGGAAGAATTGTCTCCCTTTAGCGCATTACTTTATGGCAGGCTTAATTCCGTTGCCGTATACGCAAATAGTCCGATAATTTGGTGGATAGTGCGCTTGTAACGAGTTTTGGACTTCCTGTTTCGCTGATCGCCGAAGATAATCAAGTTTGTGTCATTTTCAAGAGGATTAAAAGTATACAATTATTTTTAATTTGACTTGATGTCACGGGAATCCACTTGGATTCGCGTATGGCGAATTTACGGGAATAGTAAGAGAATCGGATTCCCGGATTCCCGTCGAAAAACGAGCCCTGTATACACATCTCCAATATTTTTACTTTGTTATTATTATTTTTTTTTTTTTCTGAATTTTTCTCAATTTTTTTTTAATTTGTTAAACAAAAAACCTTCAAGGGAGAGGGCACTAACATTGACATCCTCTCTCCCCCTCTCACAATATCTTCGAGATAAGAAAAACAGGAAAATATGAAAATCTTTGCAGTTCACCTGTAACGCTTTAACTATTGGAGTGTTGGGAACCTTCATTCCAAGTTTTCATCTATTAAAAATATCAGGATAAAAGTCTATTAATAAATTATTTTCCATGCAAAAGTGGGTCTGCTCCATGTACCAAGATTTTGTTTGAAAGCTCTATATACCAGAATAGCCTAATACAGAGGCTCTTTCACAGAGGTTATAAATCAGAGGGACTAACTCACACTTCTCAAGATGGAGGTTTATTTTTGTAAGATGAACCTATAACCCTGGAAAGCAAGAAAGCCAATTAATCCAGTCTCCTTCCCTGGAGTTGAACAACCACTTGGGATGGTGGATTGGTGAAGGTTTACAGAGCCAGGGGTTCATAGTGTTGAAATAGTCCCATACACCAATGAAAGATAAAACTTCACTTCTCTCTGGGCTCCACATAAACTTTGTATATGCCCCAATAAATAAATACAGTCTACTAGAATATGTGCAGTTTCCTAGACAAAATCCTCCTCTGGCATATCAATTTGCACTCATAAACTCTCAGCCAATAGTCTTATAGAGTTCTCTCTGCAGAAACTATAATTGTACATATTTCTCACTCTGTTGAAGACGTTCTGGTGAGCGTGGCAACGTCAGTACATCAAAAATTCGAAATCCAGAGAACCAGTTCTTTGATTTGTTATAATTCATCAACATAACAAAATATACATGTAAATGAGACATGGCAGAATTGTATCACTTGGTTCTCAGCATAGACACCTCTATTGATCAAGTAATTTCAGGGCCAACAATCGAGCTACTAAATGGACCTTTCCACTACAATTTTAACAAATTCTGGTCATATACCAAAGACACAAATGTATAGGGTTTTCAAATCAGTATAAATCCTTAACTGGTAGGCTTGCAAACACTTCCACCAGATATCTCTCATCAAATAAACTTGTGCTCAAGTGTTTGCCAGATGAAGATATAATGCATTTGAATCACCTATACATTAGTGCCTTTGCTGCATGTAGAAACTTTGTGGAAATTGTAGTGATCTGGAAATAAACCAGAAAACTTCCAGAGGAGGTCCGTTTAATGCCTCAATTGTTGGTCATGTAATTGAAGCAGATAGACAACTTGCTGGCATATTCTACAAGATTCTCATCAATTGCTGGCATATTCTACAAGAATCTCATCAATTGCTGGCATATTCTACAGAAATATCACAACCTGCTGGCATATTTCAACTGTTCACAAATGTAGATAGGTTTGCAGGGGAAACTACAGGTCTATTTTGCTACCCACAAATGACAGTACAGGTCTATTGTGCGACCCACAAATGACAATACAGGTCTATTGTTCTACCCACAAATGATAATACAGTTCTATTGTGCTACCCACAAATGATAATACTGGTCTATTGTGCTGCCCACCAATGACAATACAGGTCTATTGTGCTACCCACAAATGATAATATTGGTCTGTTGTGCTGCCCACCAATGACAATACAGGTCTATTGTGCTACCCACAAATGATAATATTGATCTATTGTGCTGCCCACCAATGACAATACAGGTCTATTGTGCTACCCACAAATGATAATACTGGTCTATTGTGCTACCCACCAATGACAATACAGGTCTATTGTGCTACCCACAAATGATAATATTGGTCTATTGTGCTGCCCACCAATGACAATACAGGTCTATTGTGCTACCCACAAATGATAATATTGGTCTGTTGTGCTGCCCACCAATGACAAATACAGGTCTATTGTGCTACCCACGAATGATAATATTGATCTATTGTGCTGCCCACCAATGACAATACAGGTCTATTGTGCTACCCACAAATGATAATATTGGTCTATTGTGCTGCCCACCAATGACAATACAGGTCTATTGTGCTACCCACAAATGATAATACTGGTCTATTGTGCTACCCACCAATGACAATACAGGTCTATTGTGCTACCCACAAATGATAATACTGGTCTATTGTGCTGCCCACCAATGGCAATACAGGTCTATTGTGCTACCCACAAATGATAATATTGGTCTATTGTGCTGCCCACCAATGACAATACAGGTCTACTGTGTTACCTACAACTCCTACATGTAGATTGCCAATAATTGACTAGTTAAAGTGGCTTCAAAATCAGTTTGAACTTCTGGTGGACAGTCTATGGGACTCGAAACAGGCAATTCTATCTCAGAATCTAAACTGAGCCAACATTAGAAGGCTGTGAAGGGTGCACCTGTATTTGCCCCCAGTTTGGTAAAAGTTTCATTTGGATGTATCTTGAACTATATTGTGGTTATGGATGCATAAATCCTTTGGATGATGACTGCCTAACGAATTTCTAATTTGACAGTTAAACATTGTCCTTATTCAATGAACTGCAAGCTTTTAAAATAAAGCTAATCAATAATCAATAATAACAATCGTCAAAATATATGGGAATCCAAACAGATTCTCACAATCTATCTATGGATATCCACAAGAACCCAAAGCTATCATTTCTATATAGATTGCTAAAATTTTGAGCTGACAAGGATCGGATTCAGGTGGAAAAGCAAGCCTTCTATATTTATTTTTAAGATCAAAGATCTTAATTCCTGAAGTGTTACTTGGTTCTTGAACCTTTGGTCAGTATGCCTGAATTCTGAAGTACAATACCCTTATCATGTTCTGTCTTTATTATAATACACATCTTCTTAAACATAATTCCCTCTTAAAAGAAAGGGGCTGGAATTTTTACCCTAACATCCAGATCACTGAATCACTGCAAACAAGAACAGATTTCCTGAATAATGGCATCTTCATTAAAAAAATATTTGATGGCACCGACCCATCAAGTTTTGCTAGATGTCTTTGGTGAAAGAGCATAAATCCTGGACGAGACAACCCAATCCCAGGAGACAGGTTGACAGCAACAAGAAATATTGGAAGTATGGAGAAGATGGATCATTTTTATGACTATCCCTGCCAGGCCCCCCTACATCATTATGCCTCCCACGCCCTCAATAACTCACAGTAGCTCATTTGCAAGATATGAAACCAATGAATATCTTCTGAATTTTATATTTCCTATATTTTCTTTACTTAATAATTACATAGAAATCAGAACAAATTGACGCTTCTCATCACTGTAGCAATGCGCATAGAATCGGTTGAGGGAAAACTGAGAAATAATCGTTTGTTATTCATGTTGGAAAATAATGCTGGAAACTACTGGTATTCATATTTGTGAAAGTTTGATAAATTACATCGTAGTACTCACCTCCAAAGTACCAGTACGTATTGTTGAATGCATCCTGACCGGCAGTTATCGCCCGCTGAAAACAGAACAGAAGAAATTCACCGTCGTATAATCTCCAGACACTATCAAAAACATGTCCGCGCAAAGTTCAGACCTGACAGCCTGTCATGTTTGTTACGCTCTAACCGCGATTCAGGCATCATTCAAAATGCTGAGCTATTGGTTAATATTGGCTATTGGTCCTATGATATATGCTATGTACATTATGGAATTAGACGACTATCAGCCAGACAGCGAGCGACGGGCCTCGGACCATTCCGATAGAAACCTTTTTCTTGCCGCTACCTCATACTCTATGTCACTTAGTTAGGTCGATTGATTCCCAGCTTGCCGGCTCAATTTCATTTCCTACTGACGTTGTCTTCTCCCAACTGACTGCCGATATCATTGCAACATCAATATGTGTTTAGAAGCCGGCATACTGCGGCTTATACGGCTCAAGCATTTGATAAATACCAATCACTTTTATTGTGCTGGCTTTCTAAGTTGTCGGGCAAACAATAATGTCTGTGAGAGTAAACAAGTTACGCTGAACACTGCCAGCTTCGCAGATTTCCACCCATTCTATACAAGGTGGGGATGGCATGGTAATAAGCCGGAGATGCTTTTGTAGCGGACATATTAAGTAGGCGGTACAAACAATAAAATAATCAGGTTGTTCAGTGCCGTGCACAAAGTGGAAAAGTTGGAAATGAATTACGCCATGACTGCAAAATTCCATGGAGACGCAGTTTGATCAGAACTTGATGTAGCGAGTCTATTTCCATTTTTTTTTTATCCAGCAGGCCGATTGAAAGATGGCATATGAATATGAATTATAGCGAGGCTGTCCAATTACTGTCCAAATTGTTTGAAGATTTGTAATTACTGAGCTCCAAAAAGTGCTACGCAGTAACCACTGGCTGTGACACGAGCAGAACAAATAAAGCAGCCAATTGTTATTAAACGCTGCAGGATGAAGAGCCTGGCAAATCATGCCTTGGCATCAAACAATCGCGTTTACGGATTGCTCTCAAGAAAAGGCAGCATTTCTCAATGGGGAGGCAGTTATTTCCAAAGCTGATTTCATTACAGCTATCATCTCCTGCATAATTATCCCGTTTCAATCTGCACTGGTGAAACCAAGACACCTCTTTTGGCTGTTTGCTCATCGCAAGATTACGACCCTGTGTTCTCGTGAAACTGGATCCAGAATTCATGTCACATATAACATGTGTAGATGTCTGGATACTAGACACAGGCAAAGAATCTACATATGGACCCTCTCAACTCAAAGTCAAACATCCATGTATAGCCAGAATTTATATAATTTTGACCGCAGACTCCTGCAATGATCTGTGACACCATGGAAGACAGGAAGAGGACGACAAAAGGATGGGGAGGGAAAATGAGAGAGGAAGGGTCGGGGGTGAGAGGTCAAATATGACAGACAGTATGAATACCCACAAATGCAGAAAATTTTCCCATCTAATGTGTCACATTTCTTGCTGCCACACCAAGTGCTAAAGAGATGTGGGAAAAGCTCAAATCCTCTATGCCGGCAAATCTCATTATGACAACACACAGCGACTCATTGGCGAGGCAGGGAGAAGCACAATAGCTGTGTGCTTCTGTAAATCAAGCCATTAATACTGCGAGTGGGATGATTTGCCACTGGCCTAGGAAATTTACAGATCAATAGAGTAATAGTCCTCTGGTGTTTGTGTGCGAGTGGCCCTCTTCCTTACTCTCACCGTCCAGTGTTACTGCTTGCGCACACACCAGTCAAGGCTGGCTGTTTGAGCGAGCTCTCTCGCTCACTCCCATTATCAATTCCCCATGCTCATTATATTATCTCTCCCTATCCCAGCGCGGTCATTTTCAGTTCTCATGTCACTAACATCACCATTACCTGCCAGTTCTTCTATCTAACCCTGTATAACTCGTTTTTATAAATTTGACATACTTTGTAAAATTGATTTTAAATCAATGGAATTGCCACAGGAGGCAGATATGAAGACAAGTTTGAGATATATGTAATCATGTACAAATCCATGTATACAACAATACCTCAATTTGTTCTTGATCTGAACATAGTATGAAAAATCTTCGTGTTTTTGCAGCCCCTGCGATATGCGTCTCCAATTACCAGTAAATTATCTTTTAATTCTTGGTACTTAGCTGAAGCTTGCTATCTCTTCAAATTCAAACTATGCCCTGAGGATTCAATCTCGCTTTCAAGAAACTCTGGCACACAGAAATTACATTTTAATTCTCCAGCCTGAACCAATACTTATTATTTGTTCAAAGCAGGATAGTTTTGGGAGAGAAAATCTAGTGCACAAGCTAGCCTGAAATCAGTGAGAGGGGAAAAAGGTGAATTCATACCCAGAAATCCTTAAGCCTCTGCACTATCAACAGAAAATGGACTCGAGAATGATATAGAACATTGGAATATTGAGACGGATTGCCGTTTCCTCAGGGACTCGGGCTTTGATCATTTTCATCCTTGATTCAACATCAAAACATTTACCAGTCAGATGAGGTCAGTTTGTTCAGTGAGCCGGCAGTAAATGTGCTCAGGGGAGAATACTCCGTCATGCAGGGCACATGTTCAGTGGCTGGTATGAACAAAAAGCCTCAGGCCAAGACGGCTTTCTCTATGATGTCTAGCAGACTGTCCCTTTCCAATGTTGGCGAAAGAGGACATAATTATATATGCCTTACGGAATGACTTTGCCTTTGGAACAACGGAAGTGGTTCAAGTTTTAAGGGCAGTACATGTAAGTGTACTGTAACAAGGGAATGCATAAGAACTGCAAAAGCAGTCATTAAATAAACAGTACTATTAGACATGTATTTAGACAAATGTATACATATTTGTGGCAGGCTGAACAATCACAATCAAATGTTTCATCTAGTGATAAATTAATTTTTACACAAATTTGATTAAACGGGTCACCTTATAAAGACTTGAAGACAGGCATCTCTGTCCTTTCCATTTTCAATATTACAACTAATTATTTTCTTAGTCTCTACGTTCAAATATAACAACTAGCTCTTCTAAATATACACCCAAGATGCAGAGTTCATATGAATTCCTAGGGCGAGTTTCAATGAAATAGACCAATGCACAAACTATGTCACTGCCAACTTCTCATTTCCATAGAAGACTGAAAGACCTAACTACAGAAATTGTAGTGCAACACTGGAATCTTACCAGATCATCGGAGCTGAAATTATCATTGAGGTAGTCTGACACATCTTCATCTTTCTCTGTTAGAACAAGATCGACCAGCCACTTTAGTACATGCACCTGTAAATACAATACACGGGAAACATTTCACCTTGTTACTTATAACTATGGAGAGTGGGCAAATTTCACTTCACATCTGATAGTCATAACCAGCCTGTCATAGTAATGTCCACCTCAGTCCTTCAAAAATTGAAGAGGCCAATATTTCCAATTTGATGAAATTCCAAGTGGTTGGGTTATGGGCTGCCATGTTCGAGCAGGAGTTCAGAGTTTTTGCGAAGGGAATAACATATTCACCTGAATACGTTATGTTAAGTTGATTTGGGGAACCACAATTGGATTACCTACAGTTTTGGCTTAGATGTGAGCAGAACAAATTCAGGTAACTATCATATTTGAAGTTAATTGTAAGAGTTCTATCCAACAGTCCCTGGAGAAAAGAAATGCTAAGAAAACCATGTAAATTGCGTACAAATCCAACATTCTCTGAAAAATCTTAACCAAATCTACAGCTTAAGCCCTAAACAACACCATACTTTTTGTTTGTAAAGAACTTGCACCAACCTGGCAAGTCCTCATAGCCAGGTCGACACAGGATTTGTCAGGCATGAAACCGAAATGAGCTCAGAAAATGTTCGTCTATAATTGCAGGTTTCTATGGGGAACATCTTGAAAGACCATTAACTTAAAACGGAGACCCGGTATACCTTTAGAAACTATTTATACATATTATTGCAAACAAATTAAAAAATGCGGACAATGAAATGCAGCCAAGATGGAGGTGTATACAAGTTATGGTAATTGGAAACGACCCCTCAATAATATCTCACCACTGTGTCAGTCAAACACTCTGTCCTGTAAGATTGAATGGTGAATCCATTGTACATGTAATCTGATGCTACTGTTACATTAATTGCCCCAACTCGGCTATGTTAAATCGTGTTGAATTGGGCCTATCAAACACCCTGTGACACAAAGTTTCCCCAGGAACCAGACACCCCGAAGTAATGGCGAACCACAGGTGAGGATAAAGGAGTAGAAAAACAACTTGTTCACCCACTTGACGATCATAATAACACAGATTAGGTTCTACACACCATTATATTACCCTATCCAACTTTCAGAAAGGGGAACAAACTTTTCAAATGAGACCTAGAAATTTGTTTGAAACTATGCAAATTAAACTCATGCACAAGTTCTGAATGACTTCCAAACTAACGTAAGATACAATGTAAGCATCCAGATTGGATGTTTTGTGGATGACATGCGATGAAAGTATGAAAGTGAAAACAAACAAAATATCACAATGTAAATTTATGATTAGTTCACACACACTGAAGAATGTAACTTTGAAATATTAAGTATGTTAACACGAATATTCATTGACCAAAGTTTTCTTCTCAATGACACTTCCTGGATGGTAGAAAACATCACTTTGTCATAATATGATTGATATACAGGTACAATCAATCATCGAACAAGGATGCAGTAGTCTGAATAAAACAAAATTCTAGCTTTATAGACACAGCCATGTCTTTTTTTATGTGCCGTGTGTAAGTATACTATTATAATACTACAAACTCTGAGCTTCTAAATATTGTTTTCGTTTCTACACATTTACAGCTGGAAGAACAGTTTGCATTTCATGCATATTGTCTAACTGTATCTGTTCGTCAGAAAACAATGGATATATTTGGTCTGGCTTTTTTTTTTAAATTCTCCATCTCTCATCATTTCTTTATCTGTGAAATGTAATCAAGCCTGTGTACATGATGCTATTTAATGCAACATAACCAGGGTGATGGTAAAAGATGATGGCATACATTTTCTACAAACATCACAAGAACCAAAAGTGATCTCTGTGATGATTTGTATCCCAGCCACACTTTTAATGTAGCTGTTCATGTGGACATCTTGAATGGCATAATCACAGGGCTCCTGACACTGGCTTGAGTGGCATTAGATACAAACATTTAAGAGTGATCTTGATGATGTAAACCCTATCCAATCATCCAATCAATGGAAAATGATCAGGCCTAAAAAAAACATGTGGCTGTCGCCATCGGGACCCCTCGGGCCGGGCCCAGAGCAATTGTGGAAATAATGTTTCTGACCCCAACAACTCACATATTTGGGGGGGGGCATAATTTTACCTGTATGATATAGATCATCATAGACAGACAAAACAATATAGCAATAGAGCAGTGATTACCTATAGTAGATGTAGTCGAACGATTACTGTCTATTCACAGCAATCCACACAGGTTTGTGTGAACTCCTGAAAAACACATCCCATGGCACCGACTTTCAATAGGCTTCTGGTACTGGCTGTATTAAACAACTGTATGAAGTTTCATTGTTGTGAGTGAAGGACTTTTTGAGATAATGTGTTTACAAGGATATGGACCAACAGACATGTATAAAGGGGCAGAACTCCTGAAAAACACATCCGATTACACCGACTTTCAATAGGCTTCTGGTCCTGGCTGTATTAAACAACTGTATGAAGTTTCATTGTTGTGAGTGAAGGACTTTTTGAGATAATGTGTTTACAAGGATAAAAACAGACAGACATGTATGAAGGGGCATAACTCCTGAAAAACACATCGAATGGCACCGACTTTCAATAGGCTTCTGGTACTGGTTGTATTAAACAACTGTATGAAGTTTCATTGTTGTGAGTGAAGGACTTTTTGAGATAATGTGTTTACAAGGATATGGACCAACAGACATGTATAAAGGGGCATAACTCCTAAAAAACACATCCGATAACACCGACTTTGAATAGGCTTCTGGTACTAGCTGCATTAACCAACTGTATGAAGTTTCATTGTTGTGAGTGAAGGACTTTTTGAGATAATGTGTTTACAAGGATAAAAACAGACAGACATGTATAAAGGGGCATAACTCCTGAAAAACACATCCAATGGCACCGACTTTCAATAGGCTTCTGGTACTGGTTGTATTAAACAACTGTATGAAGTTTCATTGTTGTGAGTGAAGGACTTTTTGAGATAAGGTGTTTACAAGGATATGGACCAACAGACATGTATAAAGGGGCATAACTCCTGAAAAACACATCCGATTACACCGACTTTCAATAGGCTTCTGGTACTGGCTGTATTAAACAACTGTATGAAGTTTCATTGTTGTAAGTGAAGGACTTTTTGAGATAATGTGTTTACAATGATATGATGGACAGACGGACGGACGGACGGACGGACGGACGGACGGACAGACGGACAGACGACGGAGGCAACGACAATACCGCTCGGGCAGAATCTGCCCGAGGGGTAAAAATCCTGTGTTTCCGGTAACATGCATCACAAAAAATAGGGTAGGTAGGTAAGTAAATTTTTTTTATATGGGGGCGAATGGAATTCGCATTATTTTACGCTGTTGTTTATAATACACAACCAGAAAGAGTTCCATTTGAACTAATGTCATTATGCATAGATGTTTATGAATTAAATATTGTGTAAATATACACATAAATGTTTGAGTTGATTATTTCTCTTCTGTCAAATAAGACCATGGCCTAAAAAAATTGAGGTAAATGGTCATTTTGGATTTAGGTGGGTAAGCTGAAAAACAAATCCATTCATCCTCTAATTGATGTGAACCCAATACCCAAGTTTGCGAGAATGTTTTGTTCTTGAGATATAATGTCCAAAAGATTTGGAGTTAATGGCCACAACCAGAATCTTCTTGAGTTTTTATTGTTTTACTTGCTAGATAAAAAGAAATTAAAAAGTCTAGCGTTTGATGTAAGAACAACACATCACCATAGGCTACCATGTTATCAGGGCCATGATGACAATAGTCTATCTAATCTGTACAGTATAACATGCTGGCTTGCCGCCGTGATGTTTAAAAATAAATTTAAAAAATCGCCCATCTAATTGAGAACTGCTCTCTTCACATGGTACTCTGGGGAAATAATTACTATAATTGAGTTGATATACTTGTGAAATTTTAATGTTTTACGAAGAATTCAGTTCGAAATCTCGGCAAAAGAATAGATCGTCTATGGCAGTGGCTGCCTGCCGTGCTGAACATAGTATGTGCCACATGGTTCAGCGTACTAGGCCTATCATAAACTCACTCAAGTCGCGTTATGAAACTGTCACGAAAAGGCAGCAGTTGGTAGTATTCCTTCATCCCCATTTGTCTTTATTTATCAGGAGAACGTGCATCAATCGATCAAATTCAACAATAGCAAAATCGTCTTTTTGCATTATGTTGTCGTTGTGCATCGTTGCTTCACGGGAGAGTTCGCTGGAGAATCGGGAACCCTCGCGCCAGCAGTAATCCCACTATGGGTGACGGAGTCCGATTTCGTGGATTCCCAGAATGCAAAAAAAACCATGGCGCTGGTTATGAACAAGGCGGACGAGAGGTGCCGGACGAGTATGGTTTTGAAATAAAGTTAAACGTAAGCCTACGTCGATCAAAAGGCCATCCAAGCATTGCCCGCCTATATTATTGGATATATATTGTAACTTGGTCCGTTTCAATCTCCCGTCTACCCGTCTTTTTTGGCCATTTGCGAGAATTACCCGTCAGAATTTTTTTTTTTTTTAAAATAGGGTCGGCAGAAAAATCTAGGGTCAGTCGGGTTACCGGAAACACAGGTATTTTTTTTTTACGCCTTAACTAAAAGGCCGAAACAAGGGACTACATAGAATGCAACTTATACATACATGTATCTGTGAGGCCGATGCAGCATGCTGATCAGTCCATAAAGTCATTGAATTATCTGGGTGGGGAGAATCCCGTTAGAATCCCTAGACTAGGAGAATCATTTAGAAAATCGGAATCCTCCATGATCGCCTGCTCAAAATGGCAGCAAGAATCTGGTCAATGTTACGAGCTCTTATCTTCCTGCTTTACCAGATGATTTCTGTCTGCCTAGCTCCACTAAGGAGGCTATCTTGTTAGGCAATATTTAGACACACGGAATGAAGTATACTATCAACCAAGGAAGTTAGTCGTACATATGCACCAAGAAAACAAGATGCCAGATATCGGTGTAAATTCAGGCTAATTACGAACACCTTTGCAGACAGAGGATATAAGTTGAATACTTCTGTAAACAAATACTGACAGAAAACAAACCATGAAATGTGGCATGAACAGTAGTTACTGTTTTAATCTTCATACCTTCTTTTCGGGTGTGAGATCAGCTAGGTTCCCTGCGCCAAGGGGAATGGGCAACGTCTGTTTCTCATCGACCAGCGCAGACAAATGTTTATCAAAATTGCACAATCTGTAAGATAAGCAAAATATGAGGTAACAGACATGAAGATACCACATCCCAAATGTTAGTAGTACCGATTCCAGGCTTATTTCCACAGAAATCCAATTCCCGTCAGCAGTCCTGTAAAACAGAAATCATAGCGTTGGATTCTCATGGATTCCTGTAGAGTTAAGATTGAACAACCTGTTTTGATTCCCATAAACTTTGATAAAAGTACGACGTGCCGTACCTGCCTAAAAGGCATCACTCCATTTCAGTTGAGGACATTAAAATTGAGTACAAAATAATTGAATGTGCCTTTTAGGGCCTGCTAAAGCTACAGAAGATTCAGCAACAATTTAACCATTGTCTCCAAGACAATTCAATGCAGATTGTGTAAACTTTTACATGCAAAGAAGTTAAAGATGTAATCAGCCTCAAAATCGATGGATTTTGTAATCTCTCCCATGTGCTTTTCCAGCAGCGAAGTTAACAGTCAACAGCTAAAGTATCATATGTATTATATTTGATGATACTGGGATCGCCATATACAATGAATGTAAGAATATCTTGTCACAGAAATTTGAAACTCTAACCGCTTCGATGGGTTTTCTGTTCTGCCATTGAGTATATGTTGTACGCGGAGAGGAAAATGACATCACTGAGTGACGTAGCGATGCTCACGAATCTGAATGCTGAAGAGCTGTGGCCATGGGATAACGTCATAGCTCGTGCCTAAGGTTCGATGAAGTCACATAGCATACGTTGATAGAATGCACTATATGTGTATACACTTGTTGACACAGCTGTGGAAAAATAAACGGCATGGCATGCCGTTTATTTTTAAAGACCAATTCCTTCTATTTCTGGTGAATGGTAGAAACAAGTTTAATTTTTTGTGGTCAAATGTGATTTATGTTGTACCTGTCGTAACATATGTCACTTTCGCGGAGTTTGAGAGACATCGATTTCAGACTAGATTTGAGGCTGATTACATGTTTAATTAAATTAGCATTGCTCCAAGAAACCCGACAGAATATACAATCAAACATTCCCCTAAAACAAGACAATTTGATCTCCTTAAAATTGTATGAGATATTAGCAAGCTTCTAAATGAGTTGGGACTCTACTCATAAACTGATGTCTGTGCATTTCTAAATCATGTGCAATGAATACATTCATGTTTGCTGCTTAAAGTGGTAACAGTTAATCAAGTTAAACAGCAACTCAAGGTCAAGCATCACCCGGATTTCAACAGCAAATTCATCAAGTTGATGACATCTGACATTTAAAGATGGACATGTTTCATAACACCCTTACACATGCATATATCATATACAGCTCCAGAAATAGCTCTTACTAATGCATATCAACGATATATCACTGATTATTCACTTCCTATGTCAGAATGCAATTAAAAATTCCTGGAATCTTGAGTGAAACATTGGTTTGGCCAAAAGTCTAAAATTTGGTATTTTTCTGACTTGACCATTTGTAGATGTAAAAAATTTTAGATACTTTTATCCCCAAAAATCATAAGATGTTCAGATTTTTTAAAACTTCTAGAAATTTAGTTTTGAAACAAAAATTCAGTGGATCAAGTTTTTGAGTGATTTTGCACCCGGTAGTGGTAGCAAAACAATCACTGTGAGTGTGCGAATGTAATTTCTTCAGAAACAAGTGTTTTAGAGATACTGATTTGAAACCAAACTGGACAGGACACTCTTGGATATGTTGGAGGCCACTCTTATTCTTAAACTAAGCTATTCCGAAATCCATGATTCTGAGATTACATGTGCATTTATATGTGTATTTTATCCCATTGGCTAGCTGTGTATCAGTAACAGAGACTGCCCCTGTAACACTGTGTGTGGCTGAACTGATGCAAATTACAAGTGACAAGAGTGGTTAAACTCAAGAAATAAGAGGACAAATTCTTTGTTTGAAGAACAAAATATTTAAATCCTTTTTTGTTGTTGTTTTTGCCAACCATAAATCATTTGAAAATAATTTCTGAGCAGTTAACATCTCACCAAATTACATATACATATGCTGAAATCAAAGAAATATTCACAGAATTTCCACATTATACACATGTGTGAGACTTGTCACTTTATACCTAAGTCCTTTCATGTCTATGCTTTCACATCATAAGCCAGTCTGTATGCAAGTAGTACAAGGTCTCCATATATATGTTGCCATTCCTTAGATTCCAACAGGGTCAAACTTGTGTCACCGAAGTAACCCTAATATTTAGTCTTAGAGAATATTTGTGAGTGTGAAGTCAGTAGAGGTTCATTTTGTATCTAGGTAACTGATGCATTTTAATATTACTGTATATTGTACCATTTGATATTAAATTCTACAGTACATGGTAGCATTTGATATTAAATTCTACAGTGCATGGTAGCATTTGATAATAAATTTTATAACACATGTACCAGCCGACATATTCTACAGCAAATTTGATATTGAATTCTACAATACATTGTACAGGTTTCTTGCACCTTTAGAGCTATGAAATTCCATGATATTCCATGTGCTTTTATGGACAAATTCAATGAATTTTCCATGACCTATTCACTGACAAACCAAAAATTCTTGATGGACAATGGTTTACTTATGACTGTCGGATGTGCTGCCTGTATAAGGACAGCAAACCCAAGTACATCTGCAAACAATAACGTGTGGACCTGAAGAGATTTCACAAGCTTATGATAACATGTGGTGTACATTTATGTACTTGCCAATGCAGGATTCGTGATCAGTCAGGTCATGAAAAATAATTATAAGATTCAATGTTTTAATCAATCTGTGTGGACTTTTCACAGTCATCAAGCTTCACTTTCCACTGGGGACTTCATTACTGGATCCTGATACACGCATGTACATGTACTACACCAATGAAACACAATTTCCTGATTGCAATAATCTTATTTTTAACCCAAGTAAAATAAATAAGTTTTTTGTTCCACATTTTGATTGGTTTTTGGTTGTGCATTATATGGTGGGGGACAATTCTTCTGTATGGTACATAATAAATTGAAGTGTAAAAGAAGCTGTGAAAGACACACACCTATATGTAGACAAAATCCAGGCGGGTGTGATTTTAGAAGTGCTGCTCACATGCCTAATGGCATTCCAGGTTTATGTTTGTCACACGCCTTTTGCCATACAAATTTGTGTGTACAAATTCACTTCATGTAAAAAGAATATTTTCTACAAAACAGATCAATTATGAAACTATTGCTATTTTTTCTGGTCCGACAGTGAAAATGTTGCTTCATTCCTCATGATACAACCAGCTGCCAATAGTAAAGCTGTGTCAAACAGAATGTTGAGCATTGTAGAAATTCCTCAGTTATTGATAAGGCATGTTCCTCAATTCCAACTCAGCACTCGTCTACAATGCTAGGTAGTGAGATTTCATATATGGGTCGTTTTTTCCCCCAGCAAAACACATCTGTGTTAAGTAATATTATCAAAAATGTCAGAAAATTGTTGAGAAATTGTGTGCTGCAGGAATACTTCCTTCAATTTATACTTCCTTCAATTGGAGTGTCCAGATGCTTTCCACAAAAACCCCTACATGTATAATCCATATGGACTTCCACGTTGTGACACAGTCACAGGGACTCTCCTCTTATCTGGCCATGCATCCTCATGTTGACCACTACATATTCAACATACACACATCAAAGTTGTTTGCATGTACACAATGTGACGTGAAAACATCCAAATACAGGCAATCATACACCAAGTGGCATAGAAGGTACAGGGTAAAATTGATCCATTTTAAACTGGAAAACTGAACATGGGTGGAATGAAGTAGAGACGAACAGCATTCCATAGCAAAAGCATTGAATCAATTTAAGGAGAGTGATCAGTCTTGCTCTCCATCAGTCAAATTTATCCCCAGGAGAGGTCTTGGTCACTCTCCTCTAATAATTCAATAATATCAAAATTCAATCACCCACCAATCTTGGGGACAAAATTCAATCGGTGGTTCTAATACATTCGATCAACCTCCAAAATTATTGAAGTAAGGAAGAAATAATGGATTATATGCAAGATTTTGAATCCCTTTTGCAACTTCCTGTTCTAATAAATTTGAGCATCACTGGTCAGATTTTATGGTGGGAAATTTCACTTCCTGTGATTATAGGGATTACTGTAACTCGTACAACAGTGCACAGCACTGAGAACTCCTTGGCCTTTAGAGATATTAAGGGCCCTTGTTGAAGAACAAGCAGATGATGACAACAAACAATTGGTGACAAAATTGACAGTTTAAGCTAGTAGTGAATCAGAAAATATAGCCTTACATGTAGGTCAACATGGCTAATTTTTGTAAGGTTTCTGTATCAAGATTACATGCCTATATGTGAGTTAAAGGAGTACTTAACTTATTTAATATAGGTTCCTATTACAAAGGTTAGACTCTTAAAGAAATATAACCAACTATTTTACTTTCGTAGAAGGCGATAACCTATTATTTTTATTACAATTTGTGAAGTCATGTTTCCGCTTTGAGGTAGACGTGGGCGCCGCCATATTGCCTGTGGGATGACGTGACTGATGACGTCAGAATTCAGGACAACGTCACGGATAACGCTTGATCCAGGGACGTTCCAACTACGGCATTTGATTTACTCTGGGTTCGAGTTTTAATTCCAGGAATAAACTGGCACGGCAAATCCCACGGGGGGGGGATTCCTAAAAGAAATTGGTTTAGGTTATCTTCGCCAACTGAAAAATTTCTTCCCCCAAATTTTTCAACTGAGACTTGCCCGATTCAATTTGGACAAAATTTGAAACTGAGCGGTAAACTGAAAGAGTGCCCTCTGCAATTGTCCAGTTATTTCAGTTGAACGACGATGCTTCTAAGGTCATAAACATTTTCATGATTACACTTGAACTACTAAAATCAACTAGAACGTCATTGGATTAACTGGGTTCCCTCTTCTTCGAATTATCGGCATGACCAGCACGATCAACCTTAAATCTCCGTGACGTGACGTTTTTAGATGAGTATAAACTCACTTCCGCTCATCTAAAAACGTCACGCAGTGGTGCAATGGCGGCGCCCAGTGCACGCCGTTGCGAGCAACAAATAGTCAATATTTCCTTTATTTCGCATTCTATCAACGTAAGTTTTATACAATAAGGTTTGGAATACGATTGCTGATAAATATAGTCACACTCAAAAATAAGGTAAGTACTCCTTTAAGTTTGGTACTCCTGTATATCCTTGAGATATGGTGGTAATGATGGACATATTACATACGTCCACACATGATGATAACATTGCTTCAATGCAAATTTTGATGAAGCCCATTTATGTGTCAAATGTAAGGTCAGTTAGCCTAGGCATAATCATTCATGAATTATGGTAGTTAATAACCAATAGGTGAAAAAAGGAACAGCTTTGACCCAGTGACCCCAAATGTAGGTCAATCTCACTTTGTGATATACTTCTGCTCTATGACCACATGCATGTGTTATGACAGGTAATCATTTTTCAAACAATTATAAATGGTGACAAATTGACATACTCTGACCGGCTGACCCCAAAAATGGGATCAATTTCACAAATTTCCAATAGGCTTCTGTCTTGTGACCACATGCATGTGTGATGCAAGTTTGGTGTACCTAAGCATATTTATTCTGGAGATGGCAATGAGAAAACATATGTACATTATGAAAATATCCTAAGGACACTTTTCGCTGTACTCCACGACATGATGTATGTCTATTGTAAGTTCAGTAGGCCTTATCATTCTTAAAATATGATGGTAATAAGCAGCCAGATATGAATGGACATATTTGACCTTGTGACCCAGAAAATGTAAGTCAATCTCACCAATTTTTTTATAGGCTTCTGCTTCAAGATCATATACATATGAAGTAAGTTTGGTGCTCCTAGTCATAGTCATTCTTGAGATATGGTGGTAACAATCAATCATGATTAATTGACACAATTTGACCTGGTGACCTGGGAAAATATTGGTCAATCTTGCTGATTTTCAATAGGCTTCTGCTCTGTGCCAATATGCATGTGTGATGTAGGTTTGGTATTCCTAGGCATAATCAATCTTGAGATGTTGTAATGATAAATCAGAGACGTACAGACGTACATGATGCAGACAATCCCCTTCAGCATTAACAGATTTAACAAATACGAGAGGCTGTATGCCTTCACTCGAAATATTCAAACTGAATGCTTGTAATAATTGTTTAAATATTATTTTCCATTCACATTGATTTGTCTCAAGACATTCCATTATCCAAGGACTCCTCAAAATTCATTTGATCGTTTTCTTGTAATATATTCACTACACAACTCACCCAAGGTGTATTTCAAATATCGCATATGGCATATTTGAAATACACCACAGCTGATCTCCTTTTCCAGGATTAGGTCAAAAGAGGCTGAGTTCCACCCTCATTCTTGGATGATCATTCGATAAAACAGTTACATGATAAACACTTGACAATGTATCCAAAATATTGGTACAATATCTTGCTAATATTTGGCATACATTGTCTTGTGTCATCATGTAACTATAATGTATAACATGAATGTGAAAGGGACATGATATCATGTATGGCTACAACCTCGCTCTCTATGATTTCATAGCTATTCTGTCAAAGTACTATCAGGTTCTCACTGAAACTGTCAGTAGTCGGAGGACATACAAACACACAAACAAAGGCAGTTTCCAAACTTATAGCATAGATTATGGACAACATATAAGTATATTAAAGAAGAACCGTACTCACAGTATATCAGTTTGTGAAGTGAGGAAGCGCAGTAGACGAGTGATCACATCTCCAACAATCCAGCTCTCTTTATCAACCAGGCTATCTTCAAACTCCTACAATGAGATGTACATTCATGATGGTCACTTCATATTGTAATTGTATCATAATGCTGCAATATGGAACAGTGGAAGAAAATCTTCCTCAGAAAAACAACTCCTCAGCATAGAAAACAAGAACAGCACAAAAACAAGACAAAACAATTCAACTACCAAACAACTCAATGGCATCAAATCCGCAGCAACATGTATTTATTCCAGGTCAGAATCCATACACTATGTCTTCATTCCATGACCCAGACAACATGTATTTATTCCAGGTCAGAATCCATACACTATGTCTTCATTCCATGACCCAGACAACATGTATTTATTCCAGGTCAGAATCCATACACTATGTCTTCATTCCATGACCCAGACAACATGTATTTAATCCAGGACCCAGACAACATGTATGTATTCCAGGACCCAGACAACATGTAATCATTTCACGACAAAGACAATAGGTCTTCATTCCAGGACCCAGATAATATGTATTTATTCCAGGACTTAGACAACACATATTCCAGGACCCAGACAATGTATTTATTCCAGAGCCCAGATAACATATATTTATTCCAGGACCCAGACAACATATTTATTCCAGCAGCCCGTACAATTCACCTCGGCAATCGGCAATTGCCGACGTATTTGCCGAAGCATTAGAGATACGCCGCGGCAAACAAAACTGCCGAGGCGATCGCCGTCAAGCAAAATGAACAATGGGAAAAATCAACCAACGATGTCCAAATAGCGAATAAAATGGCACAGCAAAAACTCAGAACAATATCATTGTTACTGTTTATGTACTGTTTGTATAAATTCCTGTACGTCTCGTTTTGACAACAGGTTCATCGGTATTATTCACACTTGGAAATCCGTTGTTGTTGTTTATCTGTAAATCCACTCTCTACGCCCGCTGAAGTTCTACAGTAGCATCAGTTTGCTATGCGGCTCAGGTCTGTCCCATTCTGAGTTTGACTCCAGGGGTGAAAGATCACGCATACACAATTAACTGTTTCCCCATTGTTTAAGCAAAAAGATATTTACTCTCCCGAAACCATGAGAATATTACAGTAGTGTGAAAAGAATAAAGATTATCTTACTGTTAATAAGAGAACAAATACCAACGAGATGCTATTTGATTTACGGAGAAACTTCACTACAACCCATCTCCCCCACGGTTTTCATTGTTTTTGGACACGAACCACACTGCCCGGGATAACCTCACTGGAGTCACTTGACAAAATCAACAGGGGTGAAAGGTGTAACAGAGCTGAACACGAGTTCATATTATTTGATGATATGAATATTTTATACCCGTGAAAACGGTGGCAATATTTCAATGACATAAGAATGAGATAACGGTTCATTCGAATACAAAACCCAAGAATGATGATTTTGTCATTTGCATGCCACGGTCTTTCCACCCCCGTGATCACCAGACTTCATGATTGAGATCGCCCGGGGCTTGCATAGAATTTTGTTTGAAGCACGTGTTGAGGTCAACATGCTGTGAAAATTATAATGTGAAAGAAATACGTTCCAGACAGTAACAGTTCAGATACAAAGTTTTAACAGGTGGCACTTCGCAACATATCTTTCTTGGTTTACCTTGAAAAATATTACATAACACCCTGCTAAATGAAATCATTCTGATCATAATCTGAATTTACTGGCGCCAAATTGCATCACGCTCTCGCATGCAGCACAGGTCCGTGTCTCAAATCAACAAAACATGATGTGTTGTTCTCAATAAAACAATGCTGATTAAATCGATGTTGTTCTTACCTCACGCTACCAATATACTATACCTATATATATATTGATTTATCAGCATTGTTTTATTGAGAACAACATAGGCTAATCAGCATTGTTTTATTGATGAGAGACACGACAGTCACCCTGCGCATGCAGTGACATTGCTGTGGGGAGTTTCCCGAGCCAATCTAATTATAGAACAATGCTTCCTAGAGGGGGTCCACTAATTGGTCATTCACTTTCGGGTGGGATAATCATACACGTGGTGACGGATTGAGTGATTCTGTGGTGTCTTGTAATGCAGCTAATCCACAGACTGACACATTCAGTGACTCAGATTAGTTTGCTATGTAGGACTTTTGAAGTGTTCAATCATCCAAACAAACTCTGAGAGATGGTAGTAACTGTAAAAGCACCAGTTTTTGCGAAAATGATTTCTTAACCTTCAGATTGGCCTCTATATCACTAATATCTCTCTTAAAAAAAAATGCCGAGGTGAAATGACTTTTGCCGATGCAAAGTAATTTTTCCTCAGCAAAAAAAAAGCCGAGGATAATTTTCTGAATTGTGAGGGTTGTTCCAGGACCCAAACATTTCGCTATATAACTGAAATATTGCTGAACGCGACGTTAAACCTTAATTCTCTCTCTCTCTCTATCCATATTTTGTCACCTTTCCATCCAGTTTATTCTCATCTGATGGTTGAAAATCAATGAAACGTAGCAATTAGAAACTGCAGACAGCACACATTTTCAACGCTGTCAACACGGGTTATATGTACAGACAAATAAATACCAGATTTCAACTCGCGGCCATTCCAAGTTGGCAGAGCTTGTCACGCTGGATTCTATATTTGACTAATCGCAACATTTATTAGTCATGAGGAACAGTTTATGTATGTTGTACCAGTAAATAATATTACCTGATTGTCACAGCTCATTAATAATATATATCCCCCAGGAATCACACAGATCAGGTCACTGAGATTCACCTGGGGAACAAGCACTTAAATAACTTATCACAACCTGGTCTCTCAAGATTCCCCTACTCTGCATATATCAGCCAGATATCCCGAACATACCTACACATATATATATATTATATGATCATTATCTCTAAGTACATAAGCATGAATACAGAGATAGATATATCTACTATGTGTATAGAGTCGAGGTATATTATTACTGGGCACATAGCAAACTTTGTAAAGTAGGCCATCCATTCTAACTGTGAACTAAAGCTGTCCCTATTTAACACCTCAGCTCAACTACAACCATGACAGAGGACTACATAAACATCACTATCAAATATTAAGAATAACTCCTTACAATATGTAGATAAAAGATATGACCTGACAGGTTCACCAGTCCCCAATACTCCTCCAGTTCAGACCAGGACACAACATATTATTTGTAAATATATTACAAACATGAGCAGTGTGACTAACGTCACAGGACCTACGAAGTAGAGTAGGCATTAGGAATCGAACGCGAACTGAACTCTTGGAAATCCCCACCCCCAGTTGAAATCCTGCCTATATTAAGATGGGCACCGCCCAAGTCAGAATCGCCAGTGATTTTCATCAAAAATCACCAAGAATTTTCATCAAAAGTAGGTCAGCTCAGAACTTGTTGGTAACAGTCTTCTAATGCGCCTTCATTCCAAAATTAAATAACGATCGCCGATTTAATTTTACAATTTTTTAACTAAAGGAAACAGATTGAATAATAAAGGTTCAGTAGATTTCAAGCTTTACGTGTGAAAATACATTTACATCTCTTTAATGGTTTTCAGTGCCCTTGTCCAGGATCAAAACAACTTTTTGAATCACATTATTTTCCCAACAATACAACAAATTTTATATATAGTACTATAGTAGAAAGGTAGCATTTATGTAGTTTACGGTAATTCAACTCAAGACCAACACCTCTGCACAAGATAATAATGATTCTATGTCATTCTCCTGAGCATAACCGGTACAAAGACGAATAAATAGCGTCTCTACATCACGTTGTTATCTAGATATATGAGACAACACATTTTGGGTATCGGCAATCTGATGAATGTACTATTCCGGTTTTCTTGTTTCACATTATATTCTATGACGGTTGATCGGTGATTTTCTTCATTGATAAACGTTCAACCACCTCAGCTTCGTTGTGTAAATCGGAATTGCATTGCTGTGACACACCAACACACTCCGTGGCAGTGATTCTGTATCCCCTAATCAATGAATGAATGAATGAATTTTATTCACCAATAATATATGGGTATAATAACATGTAGGTTGACAAAATAATGGCGGGAATAAAGCCCCAGGGGGCTTGTTCTATCCCAGTTAGGAATATAATTATAAGTATCTGAATATAGGGAGAATGCGAACGGTGAATAAAAAAAAAAAACTTTAAAACTTTGGGCATACAATCTAGAAATTATCATCGAGAAACGGGTAAAACTTCGAGTAAATAGGATTTAAGCTTAGACCTGAATAGTGATGAAGATTTTATGGTTTTGAGAACTGAGGGTAACTTGTTCCATTCCCGTGGCCCCGTGACTCCAATTGTATAATACGAAAGATTAGAGGAATAGAAAGGTCTATATAAATTTACTTCTTGGTTCCTTGTGGGATAGCGGTGTGAATCAAAATCAAAATGGATCAAGATTTGAAATGACAAGAAAAATTTAGACATATTTTGTTTACACATGTAATTTTTTGTTTAAATTATATCCCAGTGTGAATATAGTCAATATTCAAGAGGTACAAAAAAAACTCAAAGTTATCATATTTTCACATCATGACCAAAGTTACTTTATCTAGTCATGCCGTCATGGCTTTGTTTCACCCTCAGTAAACTTTTATCAGTGTTGCTCACACAGACTAATCTGAAGGATGATACCACATCTTTCTTTCTTCTGCTGGGTTATTGCACCAGGCTGACTTAATTGGTTGATGTAGGATATTTCACCATCAGTGGGTAATTTGACCTGAATTTGAGGCCTGATGTGGTCAGTGATGAAATGTTTGGATGTGAAATAGGATACACGTTAAAGGCCACAGTTTGCATATATCTATAACAATATACTGAATTATGTGTATTGAGGCTGGAATAGCGGTGTAGATAAATGCACTACCAAATGATGGAAAGTTAGCATTTCCTATTTCATAAAAACAATTACGGATGGCATATCCCACCACTGTGTTATATATACAGTGAAACATACAGCCAAGGGTTCCCGATGGGCATGACAGTGTACTCGCTGAGCCATCAATAAATAATAAAAAAATAATTATAAATCAAATTTTAATCAGAATTCGGTCAACTCAGAACTTGCTGGTAACAATGCCCTAATGCACGTTCATGCCAAAAATCAAGGTTCTAATGTCAACGGTTCTCCTTATTTTGCCGACGAAAGGATTCGGATGGACTGACTGACTCATTACCGGACAATTTGCGATCTGTAGCCTACTTCGTAGGAACAAAACCAGGAGTAAGTTAACAGAGATGGCCATTTCTATTAGATTGTATACAGAGATCTAGGAAAAACCATAATTTGATGTAGCAAAATTATTATAGGGTGATGTCGGAGCCCAGATTTGATAAAAACTACTGAGATCTCCCAAATTCAGGGTAATAATGCATATTTCCGCAACGATCTTCAATATTTTATTTATTTATTTTTAATTGTTTGCTCTTCAATTTCGGCGAATCTCTAATTTGGGCATGATGGTACACGTCATGTTTAGTGTGAGTATGTTTTAACGTTGCTTTCAACAATCTTTCACTTATATCACAATGGGACCCCCTCCCCCCCCCACCCACGGGTGCCCCAATCAGTCACCTCTTACATCATGGCTAGCATGTAATCTGAAGCCATGCCATATGGCCCCATCATCATCCAAACGTATTGATTAATAAGAATGTACCTACCTACACACAGGCTATATCCTCTAATAATTACATCACTCAGTCAATTCACCACACTAAGCTGACCAGTGTCAAATTACAGTGAACCCAATAAATCAACGTAATAAATCCGAGTTCCTAATTCTCTCTGTCTTCATTAATTCCATCATCCCAATATATCCAGGTAAAAAACTTCCTGTGATGGAATTATCCAACAATTCAATAAAATGATATCCACCTACATTATTTATGAGACAGAAATACATGCACACATCGTGTCCAACCCACAAAGCAGTATACATGTAGATAAATGAAAAAAAATCTTGGAAGTCTACACAAACTATTGATTGAACATCTGACACTGCTGTATATAATATCACAGCTGTTCTCTCAAACTTTACATAGCAACCATCATGGCCAATACCAATAATATTCCTCTATTGTAAAACACTAAAATCATATCCTCATCAGATACACACTTACTTTGTTCTGAAGATTTGATCCAAGACCAAAACAGTTCAATCTTTATATTCCATCAACATCATTCAATTCTCTGTAATATATTATTAGTTATTCAGGTTTTCAATTATGGTAAGTTACGACCCTCCCTGAAACTCCTACACCCTGAGGTGTAATTTATTATGCCTCAAGTCTTTTTATGTTTTAGTAAAAATACTGTAAAAGGTCTACCATTTATAACATACGGTACAACGGGCCATTTTGGTTACGAAACTGTCCGCATTTTGTTACGACACTGTGAGAAAGGCGCGCCACACACAATCCGTTCGATCTGCTTTCGTTCGGAAATCGACTTATTTTTGGAACAAATGACACCTTTTGGTGAGTTAAACTTCAGTGAAAATAATGCAGTATGAATTTATTCCATTAAGTTTTGACGAGTGAGCAAAAGTTATTCCATAAATATTGAGATATGGTCAGCTGAACTTTCAAAGCGAGAGCGTCGTTTCCAATCGCATGTGAGTGGTTCTCTATATACCCCGAGTAGCAAGACATCACTCGGAGTGTATGGGTTTATACAACCCGACCGTTTAACCAATCACAATCCAGATATTAAATACGAATTTGCTTGTGAGGTAATAATGGACCCTATACCTTGACTGGATGGGTAATGCGTAACATGGCTTTTTTCTTTAATGTGCATATCCTCATCCTTGTCTCGGCCTGTGGGAAACAAAAGCCTTTTATCAAACCTTACCAGAAGTCTGACAATAACTAGTTGGGCAAACTACAGGCCATATAGAATAGTATCCGACTGGTATTGGGTGCATCACCAGTGACTGGGTCAACCAACGCAAATGATTATACTTTTCTTCAACGGTCAAACTTTTTCTTGTACAACAGTCGGCAAGATGAGGAAAGAAACAAAATTTGAAGTTAAACTTGCGGGCTGCACAATATTTCACAAAATAAAATCAGCTGACTATTATAAAACACGCACATCAGGAGCTGATGCTTGTAGGTACATGTACTACATGGGAAAAGACAGGTCCAGTACTATTGTTTGACAATTGAAGATCATTTTGACTCTGTGTTTGGGGCTCTTATTCTAAAAAGGTTCTACCAAATACCCCCTGCACACTTTGCATGAAAACATACAGAGAAACTATGTAAAAGAATAAGTTGATATTTTTTTCTATGAAAATTTTTGAATTTTTAACGCAATAAAACAGATATGGTGAAAAATGTATTGGAGCCGTAACCTCTGGCTCATGACGTCAGAGTTTGATTACGATCACTTCAAATATTATCCACTACTAGTGGATATTGGATAATATTACTACTAGTGGATAGTGGATAATTAACTAGTGGCACTAGTTGGTTATGTCGGATGTCCTAATGTGACGTTTATTGCACATCAATTGGGAATGACGACTTCATTATGACGTCAATAAAGGCATTACGTTTCAGCTTTGTGACATTGTTGGCGTTACAATGGGAATGTTGACTTGGAACATTCGCTACGATTGCTCGCTGCGAACGATCATAATCAGACTCTGATGTCATGGGTCAGCAGGTCACGGCCTTCGCCGTTTCCAAACAGGCATGGTAATGTTTGCTTTTATTTAATTTCGACCATTCCAAAAGCAGTAAAGCGCTATTAAATGTCAAACAGAGCCTCTTACAACAATTTAGCATCAAAAATGTATGGGATGTGGTGACCATTTGGTAGAACCTTTAACTGGGTTAAGCCCAATTGACAGTCCTATTGACTAAAATAATAGACAAAATAAATATGAATATTTTTTTTCTTTCATTATCTTGTCTGGCTTGACAAGTTGGCGAATTTTCATGACCACACTCCAAGTCATTGAGAAGAAATTGCCAAAAGACTGAGAAGGATTGGGGAAATTCGGTTACATGTAGTCAGATTTTCTGGTAATCTTGCCTCTTAAGGTGTCACATGTGGAATAGAGTTTTATCAACATGTGAAAGTGCTGCTCCTGGTTGATATAGGATTTGTACTGTTCATGCTTTTGGCTTTGCTTAGATGGTGTGTGAATGCACAATAGCAAATATGCACTTTGACAGGACTACACCAAATGCATACTGGGAACTCTCGCCCCCAATGTGAGAATATGAACGTGTGTGAAAGAAGAAACCAGAAAACTGATGTAAGACTGCACGAACATGTGGCATGATTAGCTAGAATGAAATAAACGTGGGCGATTGACAGCTCAAGCGATGCCGGGGAGAAGTAGGGTTACTTTACCATCGGATTTGGTGTCATCTTAAATAGTACAGCCAGCCGATGAAAGGGACAAAGGACATTTTAGTGTAGAAGACTGAAAGAATTCACAAAGAATTAGTCTGGAGAGATTTCAATTCAAGACAATTTGTCTGGCATGTGTTTCCTATAAAACGGATAATCCCCTTTGGTCATTAGATACATATTGTTTTAACAGGACCTTATGCCCTAACCAATAATGGTCCTGAAAACCATTTAACAGTTTGTGGTATGTATGAGATATTGTACACTCTACACAGACTGATGCAGTTGCAAACATGACTTGCAGTATTGAGCCAGTGGCTGTATCTATTTTATTCTACAAGCCCAATAATAGCACAATAATATGCCGTTTCATTACTGGAGTGAATAGGAGACAATGAAACAATTCCTGTATCGGTGAAGTGATAATTTCCTGGAACAGCTTGTTTACGCTAGTTGCCTTGGCTGCATTGTTTCTTCAGGCAGAGACACAAGCCGAGCGTAGACATTATAGTATGAGCAAGGCAAACAAACATTATCTGCGAGTGTTTCTTCCATGATGGCCGTTCAATAGCGACCAGACGAGGCATGATCTCGCATAAATAATACTGGCCTGTGGGCATGATGTTGGTAGGTAATATAGTTAATTCACCAGACTTTATACGATTGATCAACCAATTAACCATTCGTTGACAACAGGGCCAACTAATGTCACACCGCTTTTCATTTTTAATTTTTTTTTTTTTATCTCTCTAAACATCACAAGTGGTTCAGTGTATTGTAGCTTGTGTGGACCGATCAGTTCAAAGTCCCATCAACATAGATAGTGAACTCCAACAACCACAATTATAGATTACTGGATACGGTTTAAAATGAATCAATAAAACACCAGGGATTTACATACACTTTATTCTCAAAGTTTGAAATATCTTAAATTAAAGAACAATAAACAGCCACAGGTACATCCATGCTAAACTTTTTCCTGTCATTGATACATGCATGAAGAGGCACATTAAGTGTAGGACACCAAACAGTCCCTCAAAGATAAGTGGTGGATAACGATCAGAGTCAAATTTATTGATGAACTAGGAAGTATTTTTTCACAGTAGAGTTCTGAAAAAGCTATGCAGGCTTATTGTTATCACCACATGAACTTATATAACATATTCCAAGCTCTATTAAACTGGCAGTATTACCGATCCTATGACAATACATACATCTATAGATCTTATGTGTGTTTTTTAAACAGTATGTTTAAGGGTTCCACTGTTTTTATTCAAGGTCAAGGATGTAGATCAATTTGTTTTCAAGATGTTCACAAGGAATTTCAAAGCACATGATGGTTTGACCACTTTGACCTTTGAAAATAGGTCAAGGTCATTTAAGACTGACCTAGATCTAAAGTATCAAATTAGGCAGAAGTTTGAAAGATCAAGACTAACTCAATTTGTTATGTTGAAAGCAATATGTTAATAGTAGTTTTGAGGCAAACAAATCGAGGTACAGCCTATCCAGGTCTTGTCCAGCAACATGAACGTGATAAAGGACAATACAATGTAAAGCAGTGTCCAGTGATGAGATATGATTCAAACCCAGTAAACCTTGGAGTAGATGAATACAATAAAATTTCAATTAAACATTTAAATATCAATCTGGGACATCTGTTCACCCATTATCAGTCCATCTCGATGACCTAAATTCTCAATCAGCAATGAAAAGCTTGCCTATCCAGCTTTTGTTGAGTCAGAGACATGGCAAACCCTATTGTACGCTTACTGCATATTAATGAGCTCTGTACAGGTACATCAATCGAATATCTCCACAGATTTATGTCTTCTTCAGCCAGAACATCAAACATAATGACAGATTAAGGTACAAGTATAGGAGACTGGTGCAACAACCCAGTCTAAACCCTGAATGTAACAGCTGCAGTCAGTCAACATGATTTAGCACTGATCTACCTTTGAGGATTATATAACGAACACAGATTATCAGTATATAAATACCTTTAGTTTTACAAGCAGGTGAAGGTAGATTACAGTTTCCTTTCAGTAGATTTTAACATTGTTATCTTGTCAATAATATCCATATTTACAAATGCTTTCAACAAGTGTTTTCTAACTACTACATACACAGGCATTGTACGGGTCTTGCATGTAATTTACAACTTGCAGAAAGTTGCAAAGATGTCTTAAACCCTTTGTATCAATTAACATGCCTTGTAAAGAGCACCAGCCTTCCTCCCAACAATTCAGTCCCAGGTTAACCGCTTTTGTCTGGGATGTGCAGGGATCTGAATGCTCTCAGACTGATGCTGAGCATGTCAATATTGTTATGAAACAATGAATCACTTCATGAATCATTAACAGCCAGATGCTAAATTCAGAAAACTATATTCCATACAAATATTCCTACGAAGTAGGCTCTCATTTGCAAATTGTCCGGTAGTCAGTGAGTCCATCTGAATCCTTTTGTCGACAAAATAAGGAGAACCGTTGAAATTAGAACCTTGATTTTTGGCATGAACGTGCATTAGGGGACTGTTACCAGCAAGTTCTGAGCTGACCTACTTTTGATGAAAATTGACCAACTTAGGTGACCTATAACATTACGTTTGGACCCCCAAGTCATCTTTTTCACCCTAATTCGTAGGTCCTGTGACGTTAGTCACACTAATCGTGTATTGTAGACCACCACAAATGACGACCCACCACACCAGGTAAGCCTGGCATTTCCTCTGAAACGCAAGCCAGCATACATTCCCCATCATCTTTTTAGATACAATGGCCAGAGATAATGTCATCCTGCCTGACACAATTAGGGCAAATTTCGG
This sequence comes from Hanleya hanleyi, assembly GCA_036873755.1. Classification (NCBI taxonomy): domain Eukaryota; kingdom Metazoa; phylum Mollusca; class Polyplacophora; order Lepidopleurida; family Hanleyidae; genus Hanleya; species Hanleya hanleyi. Next base: position 23,395 of record JAVTVY010038501.1, on the reverse strand, counting down.
AGGTGGTCAATCAAACTTGGCATATGCACTTGTTTGACTTGCAAGTATTAGGATTGGGGCTTCCACACGTGCTTCTCTAGAACTGTCCATACAGGTCTTTAGTGTCCAAGAGAGAGAAATGCTGCAATAAAACCTGTCTGCAGAAAACCCCATTGTTGTTACATGTAGGTGTGGTCATTTATTCGTAATCTAACTGCTACATGTACTATAGCTGGATACTGCTACAATTTACAAAGTATTAAATGACCTAGTGGTCAACCAATGAACTAGGGCAATATCAACTTTCAAAGAAATATTACCTTTTCCCACCAAAAAAACCCCCTCTCTTTGGGATAAAACCAGCATGATATTGAGACTGAAAAATAAGAATTGAGCCAAGTCTGTAATTTCCGTTAAGTACTGGTATACATTCTTGAGCTATTATTGAGTAGAATCCATGATGTGTCGTAGTGTAAAGGTACTGCCAGCCCCCTCCATTAATGGTTTGTCTGGTGGGGGAAAACTCCTCCCTCCCCACTCTCCTCCTTCGAGAGTAATATTTTACATGATTCTTTATTAGAGAATACAGTGAAGTAAAGATGATATATCATCAACACATGTACACAACTCAAGGTCAATAACTGTATCATCATTATATCTAGGCTCTCACGGACTGCATCCTTCAAAAACACCCAAATACCCTATTTCTTTTTCTTTTTTGTGTGTGTGTAAGGAAACTTAAACCAATATTACCTGAATTAAAGACATAATCTCTTTCCCTCATATAAACGAATTTTGACGAGTTTTGGGGATCCCCAAGTAGATGGATTTGGAGAAGTGCTCACGTAACCCATGAAGACTGGGTTTGAAGAGGTTGGTTGGTGGTTTCAAGTTTAACGTCGCACCTAACCTTATTGGTCACACGGCGACGATGACCCAAACAAACATACCCTAGCAAAACCCTAACCCTAACAAAAACCTAACCAAATTACAAAAAGTTTTGAATTTCGAATTTTGAAAATTAGGCTCCACAGACACTGGTGATCACAATGGATCGTCAGACAGCCTCATTTGTTTGGCACTTTAATCTACCTCCTGGGTTTGAAGAGGTTGTTGTTTTCATTATCATCTGGTCGTTTCATGGTAGTTCCACTTGTTTCACATCGTGTCAAGAGTGTTATAATGATTTTCATCTCTTCTCCAATATTTATTATTTTCTCCAGCTGCTTTGCTCTCTGAGGATATTTTACTCATACAGTCCTTGTCTTTTGTAAAAAGATGGTGAGCTAAAAACAGTGTACCTAAATTAACCGAGGAGAGCTGTTACGAGAGCGGAAAATCGCTCTCCCAAATTTCGTGAGAGGAGTGATTTTGTTTTTATTGTTTAACGTCTTTAACCTACCATATTATATTTCTGATTAAATTAATTCATTTTTCGATTTATTTTCAGACGAAAAATTTATGAAAATAAATTATTCTATTTCAATTTAAACAAGTGATATCAAAAGTGTTGAAGAATTTCAACAGTCATTAGCTGGGTACCAGTAGATTGAGCATTTAATTCAAGCTCACTAGGGGCTTGAACTGTCAAAAAACGAGAAAAGGTAGCCATTTACATGGGGAAATTGTCAGAGACTGAAACAATTGCCACATTCATAGTTGTTCGACATCTAATGGTTTAAAATAAACGAAGAGAAAAGCTACTCGACTCCATTCTCAATATCACAGGGCTCGAATTTGGGTAAAAAAATTACATGCACAGTGTGCACCTAATTTTTTCATGTACATGCACAGCAATTTGCCTACATGCACCAAAAAAAAAATCCTACGTAAATTTGTCCTGAAATCTGTAAACTCTACGAGTTTGGGCTCTTCTAAATGCCAGGCATCAGTGTTATATACAGGGTCTCACAACGTCCTTTAAAAGAACTCCTTTAATAAATCAAATGCATCAATATTTGGAAAAAACAAATGTTTTGCCACTAAGTCAAATATTTTGATGAATCTAAATGGTGTTGAGATGTATCACTCTTGAGGACGGCATATGTACTAAACACCCTAACCATTTCTTCTTACTATTTTTTTGTTGCTTTTTCAAATCGACAAATTTACAAAAAATCGAAAAAATATTGGACGAAAAAATTCCCTGTTGTTGTTGTTGTTGTTGCGGGATTCGTGCGTGTTTCTGCAACATCATCTGGATTCTTCTACGGATTCAACTGCAGCCTGACTCTCACTTCCCACTTCCTCAGCAGGGTCAGTGTTTTACTCTGTTTATTTGCCAACCGGCTGCAGAAAAAAGCTTGAATGTTGCTCGCTGATGTTCACATCGTTTTTTGTACAGTTTGCATTTGTCACACATGAGGTGAAAGGTTAAGTGGACTAAGAAATATTGTGGAGCGTCTACTGCGGGAGATACCCAAGATAAAAATACCCATGGGGGTAATTCAATGCACATGCAGCTTGGACATTTTCTAGCAAAATTTTCAAGACAATTGGCAGTCCGCCATAAGTTATAGTCATCATGATCGATGGTCCATTTTTCAACACTTTGTTTGCAAATGCAGCTACATGCACGCTGTGCACCTGACGATCTAAACTTACGTGCACCGTGGAAAAAATACATGCATTTGTGCATGTGTGCAATGCTAATTTCGAGCCTTGATATCAGAGCCACAGCTCTGCAAATAATAGTCGGGAACCAATCATCATTGCATAGTATATGCGAGAAGAGCAGTGTCCGTGCATGGATGTTCTCGAAAATAATCAGCCGATAGTATTTACGTGAACGAGAAGAATGGTTGGCGAATGATCAGACGAGTTCCAGTTCAATATTGCCCAAGACTATTGACATCCTACTGACTACAGACTCTGTGTGATGATAATGATGTGTAAATCATCTACCTTTCTTAGAAAACTTCGTCTACTGCGTCAACTTGTTCAAGGAAGATTTTCTGCAGTTAGCGCCATTGTTGTCAGCTCTCCGCACACGTGGCAAATATTGCACGATCCCATGCTAGGAATAGCCTGTGCAGGAGACTACCGATTGTCAAACAAGCGAAAAAATTACGGCCGGGCTGGAATTGACGGCGATCGTTGCTGATTAAAATTTATTAAAGGCGTTTCGGTTTATTCTCACGGTGATTTTCAATGTGAAAGAGTTTGCAAAATTAACACCAACTGTCCGTTCATTTAATAATAATGCCGTTAGCAGACACCGCCTACTTATTTCTATATTTAATCTTCTGAATCTAGGTGCGCGAAAAACAGTGTACCTTGGATATGATTTAGGTGCGCGATGGTGCGTGAGAGCGATCGCTCGCCTCCAAACGCAAGGACTGCTCATATATAAGTCTGCAAGAATAGATAGTCTATAGAGTGGGTAGCTGCTGCAGTGCGCAACATTGTTACATGCAGCAAATGCTCTGCCCAGCATCTGGGGACACCAGGGAAAGAGTTAAACATTCAGTGAATATAGTCTTTCCAAACACCATTTAAACACTTCCATCTCAATCCTCTAGCCTGAAATTTTCATTTGAAGTGCTAGCCAAGGTTCTAAATAAATAATTGACAAATTTTCCTGAATAGAACCCTGGTAATAGGACTCCTTTGATATGTATTAAATTGTGAGACCATTGTCAGGTGTGAAATATCTCTTTTCTTCAAATTTACATGCGTTTGGTTTGCTGCAGTCATAATTAATAATAATTAATTATCGCAGCATGTCTATTTTCATAAGCAAGGTCACGGGAAACAAACAATTAAGTAACAGCGGCCTGATTATTACCATGTGATTATAACTTGACTGTTGATGTACATGTATCCAGACATTATAAGAGGATCTGGAATCAGGGCAATATCATGTAGGATCAAACATCATCATACATGTACAGTTAACTATCAACTTTCAAATATGTTTAATGTGGATTAAATGTTTATTCAGTTTATTCAGGCAGAATTTCATGAAGCATCACTTTCTGTTTACTCTCCAACTCTGAGACAGGCACACTGCGCACACCAAGCAAATTGGTCAAACACTTCCAACTAGTTGGCACAAATGTTTGCCACATACCTTTTTGACATCATCGTAACAATCGAGAAAATCTTCTTAAAATGGTTCATGGGACACTATTTGTTGGAGCTACCACTTCGATATCATGTGATAATCAGCTAATGTGTGACCAAATGCTTGAGTGTTTATTGGTCGAGGAAAAAATATTGCAAGCGATTCAGTCGGGAGTTGTTGATCAGCCCATGTTGCTTACAACTCAGTCAATGAGAAAACAGTTCGATATGTACTGACATAGTCACTGTCATGAGAAAAAGTTTGCCGCATACCTAGATGATTCCTTGCAATCTTGTCCGATTTATATCGCTTACGACAGAATCACGAAGGAATGTGCCGGTCCTCTAGATACACGAAGAGTTAGTGGGTGTGAGTGAATATGATTTAACGTAACTTTCAACTATATTTCAATCATATCACAAAGTTGGGTCCTATTCCTTTTCACACCAGGAAACCCCACGGGTGGATAGATACACAAAAATCTGTCAATAAACAAACTCCATCCATGTGCATATAAACTTTTTCAATTGCAACATTTTCATTTTGGAACATTTTTGTATCCAAAGTGTTGGAGGATAACTTTCATAGTTGTAATCTCTAGTTTATAATGGTATGCTGTTATGTACATATATACGGGTGTCCGTGCACTTTGAGGCATGTTGGTGTGAAACGTGTCTTGTCAGACTACATTATTTTGTCGAGCTAATGATCGCCTTCATAAGGCATGACATAGGTGTCTACCCCAGCAGTATTTCAACAATGAAGCACATGTCTGCTTGAACTCTCTCCAGCATGGCTCACTGACTATTTGGGTCAGACTCGACAAGTATGCATAGACAGGCCCTCCTTACCATCGACTCTATATTCACTAAATATCCCTGTCAGCATGTATAGAAACATACTCAGCAATTCAACTCACGACTAGATTTCTTAAAAATCAACTCCACTTTCTTGCCACTGAATTCCTTATGATTAGCAACCAGTGTGCCTCTGAACTAACATTAAATGGTCTGACAGAAGGGCTTGACTGGTAAGATTTTCAGTAGGTATCCCCAACTAAAAGTCTTTATTAATGTTTTTGAGCTTTCTTGACCCAGAGCAATTCTGAAGGACCTAAGAGAGTGTGCAGATCACTCCCCGACATATATCATACTCAACATTTCTGTTTAATTTGCTCAGAGATCCCAGGCTAAAAGAATAACACATGTGGCTCATGGAACAGAGCAGAAATGGCAAAGAACTCCTGTGGGTCTCCCATTAGTTCCACCAGAGACTGGAACAACTCTAAGCTATATTAAACTGTCTCCGACCCAAGGGTCTTTTTAACTGCCAGAATGTCAGAGCTTCATGTATAATCCATACAGCATGGCCATTTATTAATCATGTATTATCCAATCAATTTTGGCCAAATAAACCGCCTAAACCCCAGATAGCTGATATAATGATAGAATTACAAATGCACTGACCCTTTGCATGTAATATACACATTATATAGTTGTAAAGCACCAAATTATACAAACCTGTTTTTCTCTTGCCTCCCGGGTATATCTCCTTGTCTTCACATTCAAAGGCCAGTGATACAGTCACTCAGCCCAATAATATCATTCACGAAAAAATTGTCACAAACAGTGCAGGAATTATAAGCTGAACCAACAAACAGCCTTTTGATCCCATTGACATAATGACAACTTTTCTGGGTTTTAATGCAGTTTTAACACTGATTTGGGTAGGGTAACAGCCAACTGTGTATGGTAAACACCTTCCAACTGACCCTCTAAACCAGTGGACTAGCAGAGAGTATTTAATCCAGTGCAAGCCCTGGTTAACTGTTATACATCTCTATCAGTCCGCTAGATCAATGATATGACTGGTGCTGTAAGCTCACTGTCACTGATGATAGATATATGTAGGACTACAAAGAGATATGGCACACACATTTGTATATCCTGCCAGCCAGTGTAGGGCCCCTCTATCTGGATGTGTGTACACTCTACTGAAGCTGTAGTATGTCCCAGAGTTCAATAACAGTTCATATCTCCACCATGTGCTCGTACTCCCTGCATGGCGCTCCCTCTGTTGCTCTGTTGAGCCAACTAGCCCCAGTTATGATCTTGTTCCACTTGGTGGAGCAAATGTCTTTGTTGTGACTCTGGGCGTAAAACGCAGTGCTTCCTTGCAGCTGTTTTGCTAAAAAAGAGGAGCTCCAACAGCCACTGAGCTCATTGAGGAGCATCCTCATTTGAACAGAGCCATGATAACAGTCATCAGGCACAATCACAACCCAGTTCTAACTGGATACATATGTTATAACAGGGCAAACAGTAGTACAGCAGCACTCCAAACTACTACTCAGTCTGGATTTCACTATTTCCCAATGAGGAGGCCCAATCTGTGATATTGTAGTCCCTGTTACTGTGTAAAGCATGGAAGATGTAAGGAGGCATGATTCCATTTGCTGGAAAGTTGCTCAGCCTATCCAGTGAACCAGCACAGGGGTTACAGCTAGCCTTGTCTGACAACTGACTCCATCAAGCGGGGTTCTACTAAGAAAACTGGTCCAAGACTGACGCCATGTGCAAGCTGGGATCAAAGACAGGCCTTAGAAACGTGATAGGCCACATTACCTAAATTTATGCTGTGAGGGTCTATCTTACCCCCTTTCCACCATCTGTGACCAATCAACAGTGCTGAACAGTTGGGAGTTTATAGCTCTACCAAAGCCAACCCCCCAACACTTACAACTCTGACTTGGTATTGTGCTTATAGCTGATGGAATACAAATGTATAAACTACTAACCTATTTCACTTAGGTCCAAAAAAATTGAGAACAGTCCTCTAACCAGGCACCCAAAACACAGTTCTCTTTCTGATAAAACTAACAATCTAGTTTATAATATACACAAGTAGAAGTTCCATTGTTATTGAAGGCTGGCCCTCAAATTACACAAGTAGGGGGTCTAACAGAGATAGGAGGGAAAGCAGTGCCCCATATAAATAGAAAACAGAGGGTATTAATGTTGAAATAGGAGATGAACCATGAAAACAGAAGGGGATTTATACATCTCAGCTGTCCATGAAAATAAATCTGTGAGCTGCAGGGAGAGATTGGGGTGAAGGGATGGATAGATAGATAACCTACTACATGTACCTGTACCAGCTTGGCATGGAAACACTACATACATCTCCTTATATCAACTACACATACATGTATCCTTCCTACACCAAGAAACAAACTTAACAATATAAGTAGATAAGAGGGTACACCTTCACACAACCATGTGTCTGCATCTATTTTCTGCATTCAGAACAAGTTCATATCATTTAATGCTCAGCGTTGTGTCTCTAGAACCACCAGAACCACAAACTATCGTGTATATCCATGGTTAATCAAACTGAATAAATATTTCCCTATCATAATCAATGCAAGGCAAGCCACCTGAGCATCATCAGTTACCTCCCTTTAGCTGGCAAGCATATAATTGTAGGCTACTGGATGAATTCAAGAAACGATCCTCACATATTTCATCACAAAAGCAGAATATTTTGAGAATCTAGTATTTGATGAGGTAGAAGCCATTCTTTGGGACCGAGAGTACATGTTTGTATTACTGTGTATGCTGTAAGAAAGTCGAACATTTAAATCAAAAGGGGTAATATCAACACGTTCTCTCACCTAAGATTCTGGTCCGTCATATACTGGTACCAACCTTTTAATCCACCTTAATTTCCACGATGATCAAAGTAGTCTCCATGCAGTTTTCTTGTGAACAGTCAGCTGTAACCTAAACTAACCTATTATACCAGTCTCAATCGAAATAAATATAATCCATTCAAACATATTTTCTCTCAAAATAAAATTTAATTTTCTGAACTCCCGCTCTCTCATAAACTATCTGTTATTTGATTAGGGTCAGGATCAATATTGTTCTTTCTGGTCCAAAGAACTGCTGTGCATTGACTGTTAAAATACCACTGAACTTTGCTATTCAACTAGTACTGTAGCCAAGTCCTACTATGAATGAGGCTAAACAAAATTTCTTCTGACAAACTTAACTTGGGAAGAACATGCAGACAGATTCCAGTTTGATGTGTACAACAGTGTTATCTCACTGACATTGCTGGATGGATACCTAAATGTATATGACCAAATGGTCAAACTGTAACCAAGACAAGGCAACCCCAGAAAGGCCAACAGGACAAGTGACAGTGAAATAATTCAAACTTTCTGTCTACATGTAGTTTTATTGAGGTTGGCCTGTGAAGATCAAAGCACTGCCTGTCTATGTGTACTCCCTCTTACTGCCTGCCCAATATTTGATCAAGGTCCCTTATCCTGCTCAATTGATGTATTTATTTCCTGGTCCCTCCCAGCCCACACATGAAGTTCAGGATCTAGACTGGACAGTCACATGAAAACAAATCCCCTTGAAGGACCTATTCAACTAGATATTATATTCTACCCAGATATATAAATGTATGTATATAACCAAAACTTTAATAATGCACATCTACATCATATATAGATTTACAGAATAAACTTGGGAACTCTCATCCATACAGAATAGGTAGTACATATAATGTCCAGACAATTAATAGTGGATCGGTAATCATACCAATACTCTATATGTGGGAAAATTAAGCCAATGCGCATCTACACAAGACCAAGTATCTACCACAACACTAAGAATCCCATCGAATAATAAATGTATGCAGAAGCAACTCCGGGAATCTGTCAAATATGTTAATGGATGTACAAGAAACATTTATGCATTATCAAAATGTGGGAAAGGCATATTAATGCACATCTACATGACATGGTGTACTGTATCTGCCATGGCAGATTGGTAATCTTACCAAATGGAAAAGAAAGATACATGTACAGGTCAAGAAAGTCAAATACTGACAGATGCAAATGCCTCAAGTAACACTATTAACTTACTGTTAAGATCGTTCTGTGCGGATACATATAAGTTAAATGTTACAAGGGGAGACATTCCAGCACATACTCCCCTCATTTATAATATTATGTAGCTTGGATAGAAATATCTACATTTCTTTTTTATCTCAACTTTGAACAGAGTAAATATTGTGGTTGCAGGGGTACAAAACCAGCTGCTAAATGGGGCCTTTCACCAAGAACTTTCATAATGTAGACTGGCTGAATACAGACTTGCCAATACACCAGCCCTGGGAGGAGTACACACAGAGCTGTGTAAACAGGGACTGTCTGACTGGGGACTCTTCTCCTTGGATTACATCCACACCCAATTAACCTACTCAGTCCTCATAGACTTAATAGACTCTTTAACACTCTTTAAACTCATAATGGACAGATACATAACCTACTGTTTATTATGGCATGTCATTTAATTCCATCCATCCATCATCTAACTGACATACAACTACATGCACATCATGAGAGACTCTACATCCAGCAGTGTTACCCAAACTTGCCTAAATTGATAGTATGCATATTTCTCAAATGGATGGATGTTACAAATTGATATGGAAAAGTGGTAGATCCCTGAATAACTTAGAGAACAGAAGGCTACTGTTGAAGTCTAATGAAGATTTTCTAGTGAAGCTAAAAGCTTCACCTTCAGCCTATGGTTTGACATTTCAATCACAAGTTTTATTCTGAACACGAATACATTCCTTTTGTTCAAAATACAAAATCATGAAAATGGCGCTTCAAACTTGATTAAGAATTATGGACATGGTACATGCAAAAGAAACTGCACTGATTTCGTTTCCCCATATTGATTCTGAACGGTCCAACTCCATAGCTGACTGCTCAGAGTTCATTCTTCATACTTTCTCCTCATGTGATAAAAGTCTTTTATTTAAAGTATTTATATCAGGGCTTGCTTTTCCAAGGGAATCCGATTTCCGTCAGCACTCAAGCAAAATCATTCTTGGGAATCCAACAGAATTGCGTAAAATTTTAGTAACCTGTATAGAAATGATAGCGTTGGATTACCATGGATTCTCTTAGAGTAAGGCTTCAAGAATCTGTTTCGATTCTCGTAAATTTTGAAGAAAAGCAAAGCCTGAATAATATGCACATGTGAGCTCATGCACCACACCTTAAATCTATTTTTTACTTACATGTACTATATTTCACAGGGAATTCCTTGAACATTGAAATTTAACACTGTACATGTAATTAAAATGTGTGCTAACTATAGAATTCAGAACTACATGTATAGAATAGAATACACATATGAAATCATATGTATGTAGTATGATCACGAACAACATGATATTACAGTGGACTATTGATCCATCTCTTGAGGAACCAAAAAAGTGGAGCAGGCCATTCTCTCATTGTGAAATATTCCCACCAATCCATCTGAAACACTGGACATCTCCCTACAGAGGAAAATCCATCCATGAGAAACACTGCACATATTCCTGCAGAGAAAATCAATCCATATGAAACACATGACAACTCAATCCATGTGAAACACTGGACATCCTCCTACAGAGAAATTCATTCCATGTGAAACACTGGACAACTTCCTTCAGAGAAAACTCAATCCATGTGAAACACTGGACAACTTCCTTCAGAGAAAACTCAATCCATGTGGAACACTGGACAACTTCCTTCAAAGAAAACTCAATCCATGAGAAAAACTGGGCATCTTCCTCCAGAGAAAACTCAATCCATGTGAAACACTGGACATCTTCATTCAGAGAAAACTCAATACATGTCACGTGATTGAGAAACACTGGACATCTTGCTTCAGAGGAAACTCAATTCATACGAAACACTCAATCCATGAGAATGACTGGACAGCTTCCTTTAGAGAAACCGCAATCCATGAGAAACACTGGACATTTCCAATCAGAGAAAACTCAATCCATGTGAAACACTGGACACTTTCTTTCAAAGAAAACTATGTCCATGTGAAACACTCATATTCATTCAAAGAAAACTCAATCCATGAGAAACACTGGGCATCTTCCTTCAGAGAAAACTCAACCCATGAGAAACACTGCTGGATATCTTTCTTCAGAGAAAACTCAATCCATGAGAAACACTGAACATCTTCCTTCATAGAAAACTCAATCCATGAGAAAAACTGGAAATCTTCCTTCATAGAAAAGTCAATCCATGTCACACTGGATATCTTCCTTCAGAGAAAACTCAATCCATGAGAAACACTGAACATCTTCCTTCATAGAAAACTCAATCCATGAGAAAAACTGGAAATCTTCCTTCATAGAAAAGTCAATCCATGTCACACTGGGTATCTTCCTTCAGAGAAAACTCAATCCATGAGAAACACTGGAAATCTTCCTTCAGAGAAAACTCAATCCATGTGAAACACTGGACATCTTCTTTCAGAGAAAACTCAATCCATGAGGAACATTGGACATCTTCCTTCAGAGAAAAATCAATCCATGTGAAACACTGGAAATCTTCCTTCAGAGAAAACTCAATCCATGTGAAACACTGCACATCTTCCTGTAGAGAAAACTATCTCAAACTTACGTGTATACATGCAGGTATGAATGACCTATCTTGTACATGTACATGTAATGTGTGAGTACCAAACTGAATTCTTACCTGTAACGAGAACTTGACCAAGTTTAGTTTGTCCTGAAGGAATCCAAGTATCTGAGTGACGTAAGGCAGTTCCCACATAGCCCGTATCCCTTCATATGGACTGCTGTCTGAAATACATAATAATAGACACATGTACACTAGATAAGTAACATCATACAACTGTTTACCATGGAACACAGGCAGGGGTCGAAATTTACACCTGTCTACCTGTCTCTGACAGGTAATTTTTGAAAGAGACAGGTAGAGAAATAAAGTACCTGTCTCTATTGACAGGTAGCCAATAATTTTGTTTTGGTGTTCAAAATATATCTTCAACAAAATTCATTCAAAACACCTGCTAATAAGTGCAAGTAAACAAGGTGTCATTAATTTATTAGTGTCTTGCAACATCTAAATTTGTCATTAATCTCGAGTTACATGCATGTGACAATTTCAACGATTGCATGTTCAGGTAAGTCTTAAAGGTGACAGGTAAACATTTTGGTCACCTGTCTCGTATGACAGGTAAATTATTGTGAATATTTCGACCCCTGACAGGTAGATATTACAATAATTACAGTAAGAATATCATGTCTGACAATCAGTAACAGATCTACACTACACATAACTGTTAATGGCTGAAATATGAATCTGTGTTTATTGGAGAAGTATGCAGAGAATTCTGCCAACCTGTTGATTACATATAAATATGTACAGCTGAAGTTAAATTTGGGACATGTTCATTAACTGGAGGTGAGTTACACATATATCATGAGGCCAGGTATTGTGAGGCCAGGTATTGTACAAGAGAATCTTCATGGTTATACCTTGATTTGTGAATAAATGTGCTGTGTGCATTGTACACTACAGATATATGGAATTTAATAACGCTATAGATGTACAGAAATAAATGAATATCAAAATGCTGTCCATAATTGGTCGACTTTTTACGTATGTTTTTCTGTTCATATTACTGAATAGCGACCCACATCTAGATTCATTTTGTACCCAGACAGACCATCGTTCTCCTTTGTCCTGTCACTTAGGCTAATCACAGTTGATTCCTTGTTTCCTATCAGCCTCTTTTTGAAAAGTGAGGGTCTTAACTTTCATTATTCATTACTCATTATTTAAAATAAATCTGGGCCAAGATCATTTGACGGTCATGTTTGAGAACGAGTTACCTCCCCTGATGGGATTTTCATGTGTCTGAGGTTGTTGAACAAAATGAGGTTGGCTTGAAAATTTTTACTAATTTCAACATGTTCAAATGGAGAAATTCCGTTTACGAAGTGCAACAAAGTAGGGAAAATGCAAATAATGAGAATAATGAGAAAAAAAAATGGTGGTAAAAATGACATGCAGGCGGCTGACAGGAAACAAGGAATCAAGTGAGGATGGCCTTAAAAGATGAACTTTTGAATGGACTTCATGGCGCGAATACTGCTAGTAAAGTATCCATGCACATGAAAGAAACTGGCAGGAAACTCATACGTTACTTCAAATTCCAGAAAATATACTTGAATGAGAAAGATAAAATATCAAAGTAACACCCCCACAGATTATGTATATCCTGTAATAGTCATGATGAAGTGCATGGATTATATATGTTAATTTCAATCATTCTGACTTGATCAGAGTAATTATTTCATAGTTTGTCGATAAATTCATGTATATGTATGCATATCATGCAAAATTGTTTCAACAATCATTTAACATAAACAATTACCCGCACAGATTTGCACCTAATTATAGTGCAGTAAATTTGGTCCCTATCTAAAGCTCTGTGAGGATGACAGGGCAGAATTTGCTGGATTATACCCACATGTAAACAGTTGATTTCAGGTTCTGTAACATTCATGCAGGGTATACATCAGGATTAACACTGCATACATGAATGTATATACAAATTATTTCATCATCATACCACTGGACCAGAAAAAAAGGCAGACCGAATACTTATGAGTCAGTTTATCAGCCAACATAACATGGTAAAAACAAAAGCAGTGAGCCCAAAGATCCCCCAAAATGTACGGTAATTTGCCCACAAATGGATTTTTTTCGAGCAAGAAAATTCTCCATGAAGGAATGCAGATGTTTGATACCAAACAGGGAAGACAGCTCTACAGGACAAATTGTGTATAGGGAAGACAACTCTGCTGAAGTCCTACCTGTGAATATAGTTGTCAAGTAAGATTCAGTTTGGGGATGCTGTGACCTTGACCTTTATCTAATGCAGGGGTTTTTTCAGACGAAAATCCTTTATCGAACTCAATTTCAAAACTTGAAAAACTCAATTTTTTCTGCGCGCCTTTGGCGCGCTAAAAGTACAATAAAACTCAATTTTTCAACTTTTTAGTCGTGTAGTAGATATAAAACTCAATTTTTTATTATTTTAGTAGTACACTCCAAACAATCTTTTATTTGATCGCTTTTTCATCGCAGAGAAAAATACAAATGTTAAAAATGGCATAATAATAAACATGAATGTCCATTTTGTTATGCATGTACTTCAGAGTGAGGTATGGAGGTTCACACAAATAAACTACTGAATTGTAATTGCTAAAGTAAATCCCATGCAACACATGCGGATATATGGAATGGACTGATAAATTACATGAACCAAAACTGACTGAACGGATTGATCATTGAGTCCAAGATCAATAAATATATGAATATCCATGATATGTTAACATTTCTGTATTTATCATACCAGCCATAATTTCCATTGCGACTGCGTTGACAAAGCTACTGTGATCTCAAACTGATGATCTATCATATGCAGTCATTTTACAGACATGTGATGGGGTTCGGGTTAGGGTTTTCCCGATCAACTGTAATTTACAATTTCTGCCCAGATGCTGACCTAAAATGATCTTTATTTGGGGATAAAAATTGACATAGAGTGCAAGGTGGTTTCCCTCTACGCAACTGCTATCCATACAATTCCTTCTGCGTTCATTCGTATATTTAATTGATTGTAATTCTTCGGGACCGTAACTCGTCGGTGTGTACCTTCCTTTCGTCGAACTGTCAAACGATTGTCACGTTGCCTTGGTAGGGTCAAGGTTGTTTATTAGCCAATCACGGCGCTACAGAGGGCGCTGGTCGGGAGCCCGCGAAAGAGTGCGCTACTTCACACTAATCCTGGTTTCCGAATGCAACAAGGGAGACAACTATTTATTGATGCAGTATCTCTGTCGAAGGAAAATGGCTGCCAATCGCTGTCGAAAGATGTTAAATAAAAATGGAAAGGTAACGATCGAATCTTTTACCCCAAAATTGTTGATGTCTTTCGTTATGATTCCAACAACGATCCTGGTTTATGTAAGGTATTCAGACATGATGTCTTTATATCGCCCTGTCTCTGCAATTGACCGCAACGTCGGCCAAAAAAAATTCTTGCCGGCAGACGCAAATTATATATTTCTTCCGACTATTTTTTCACAGAAACTCAATTTTTTTTTCACAGAAACTCAATTTTTTAGCGCGCCTTCGGCGCGCAAACTATCAACCCCAGAAAATACTCAATTTCCGAGAAAAAAACTCAATTTAAAAAATTCCAAAAACTCAATTTGTAATCGTTTTTCATCGGGGTTACCCCGATGAAAAACTGTCTGAAAAAACCCCTGCTAATGACCTCCATATAAATAGGAAGAAAGCTATTCCCCTATTATATCTTTAGTCAAAATTTGGAGGGTACTGAATCGACAGTTTTCCAATTATTGTGTTAACACAACACGCACACACAGATAGACAACGATTGTATATCCCCTGCCATTGTCTGCAAAGGGATGATAATAATCCAGCTTCATGTGGTCACTGTCACTTCACTTTCCTATGATCTCCTTCACTGTCCTATGATCTAGGACAATCTGTATAGTGAACAAAATAATCACCTTGGACCTCCTAACTACCGGTACGCTTAATTCTTCAATATATGAATATGAAAATATATTTTATAGAACAAATGCACAGCTCCATTCTCAAGACATCAGATTGTAGGTCTCCAACTGTCAGTATACATCATGATAGCATTAGGTTCTGAAGCACCTCATGGCTCTTGACCAATCAGCATCGTCTGTTATCCAACAAAACAGAGTGGAGAGCATCAAGTTCTGAAGCACCTCATGCCTCTTGGCCAATCAGCATCTTCTGTTACATGTATCCAACAAAACAGAGTGGTGAGCATTTGGTTCTGAAGCACCTCATGCCTCTTGGCCAATCAGCATCTTCTGTTACATGTATCCAACAAAACAGAGTGGGGAGCATTAGGTTCTGAAGCACCTCATGCCTCTTGGCCAATCAGCATCTTCTGTTACATGTATCCAACAAAACAGAGTGGGGAGCATTAGGTTCTGAAGCCCCTCATGCCTCTTGGCCAATCAGCATCTTCTGTTATCCAACAATACGGAGTGGGAAGCATTAGGTTCTGAAGCACCTCATGCCTCTTGGCCAATCAGCATCTTCTGTTATCCAACAAAACAGAGTGGGGAGCATTAGGTTCTGAAGCACCAATTAGCATCGTCTGTTATCCAACAAAACAGAGTGGGGAGCATTAGGTTCTGAAGCACCTCATGCCTCTTGGCCAATCAGCATCTTCTGTTATCCAACAAAACAGAGTGGGGAGCATTAGGTTCTGAAGCACCTCATGCCTCTTGGCCAATCAGCATCGGCTGTTATCCAACAAAACACAGTGGGTGAAGGATATCCAATATGTTTATTCTTCTAGAAGATACATGTATGGGATGCATATTCCATCTCTCTCGTCTTCAGATCAATGCTTCTTCTTTCAACCAACAGTTTAGGAGGTTACAAAATGTGACAATGGTAGAATGCCCTCTTTACCAAAGTAAATTTCATTTTAAAGGGTGAAAATCCCATAAACGATGGCCATTCGATTGTATTAGAGCTTTTAGCTAGCTAGGAGTTTGGGGTCTTTTACATGTAGAATCCCTAATTTATAATGAGACTCACTGTTTTCAGCAATACCCCGAGAAATTTGTAAGTGAGATTCCCTGTTTTCAGCAATACCCGGAGAAATTTGTAAGTGAGATTCCCTGTTTTCAGCAATACCCGGAGAAATTTGTAAGTCAGATTCCCTGTTTTCAGCAATACCCGGAGAAATTTGTAAGTCAGATTCCCTGTTTTCAGCAATACCCGGAGAAATTTGCAAGTCAGATTCCCTGTTTTAAATGATTAGCTAAAAGCCTGAATGTATCCGATTAGAATTCTCACAAACCTCTTGTTTACATGTATGAACAGACTGCCTAGAGTTACTTTGAAGTAAACATGTATGGAGGTGTCTGGAAATGCAAAACAATGATAATGTATGACAAAGATAAAAGTTATAAATCAAGCATACATGTAGTACATGTAGGTATACACAGATTTCTGACTGCAGTTCTAATGGGAAGGGAATGAGATTAATGTGGATTTATGGGAAATAGATGAAGACATTAAATGAGGTCATCACACCATTGATTCTACTGCTGATCAGGTCAGGAGTGTTGTTTAAGGGTTAAAAGTTTACTCTATCAGAATAGAGTACATCTACATGCTGTGTACATTCATGTATGTATATAGATCTATAGGCATGTCTCTATCTCATATACATGTACACTGAATGTGGTTAGACTGTGTACAGTTTTTATCGCTTTATCTCAGCTTTTCATACACATTTGTATTTGGTTTCTTCTGCCCAGAAGAGTATATTTTGAATGATGGCTGCATGGAGGTCATTAATCATATAGATTTCAGATTTACACATGTGATCTTCAGCGCAGGGGCTTTTCACACTGTCCATCAACCTAATCCATTAATGGTTCAGATGGATTTTATCCTCCACAAATCTCCACATACACATCTAAGAGAGATGATTCAAAAGTCATATTTAGTCAGTCCTTCCTGCTGTTCCTCATCAATTCTCTACCCTTTACCCAGCACATTTATATCAATAATACCAATCTTATTTTATTCGACCCCTTTCCACTGCCTTCCCTTCATTAAATAAAACAATTTAAGCAAAAATTTGTTTTAATGCTATTCTTCCATGGTATTCTGTTGTCTGTGGTATTGATGATGAAGTCCATATTAATCAACATTTAAGACTTGTATATAGAGTTAGTGTGGTCCAAATGTACATGAAGTTTATAAACAGTGCCAGTCTGCCAGAAGCAATAAACATTAAAATACTAAATATTACTCCAGAAAAATCTCTATACAATTGAGTGATAAATCTAATCATCATAATTCACCTACATGTAAATGTTTTCACCAGTTGATAAACATGAGGCTGATCAACATGAGGCTGATCGTGTAATTGATGAATACCTCATCTTCCAGTAATTGGTGACTATATTGTGTTATCCAGCCTACAGTATGAAAAGGTCTGTAATTGAATGGACACCCACTGTTTTAATGATGGTATCTGTGACTGGAAATTATCAGTATAAAGTGGAAAACCTTGTACATGTGTAACAAGCATGCAAACACTACCTGTACAGCTTAATTGCAGGCTGACCAGTGTCCAGTGTGGGGATGACCATCAGTTAACAGTCAACCCCTGTTGAACATGTAAATCCCATCAAATTCAGGAAAACAAGCACTCTGCCAGTTTTCCACATTAAATGTGCATAACAAGCAAATTGAGAGAGTCCAACCTTCATCTGGCTCCAATATTGTGAAAAGATCATCAGGGTCACTTTGTCCTTTCTGAGGGGCTGGTCACCTGATCATACTTAAACACACATTTACCAGCCACTCTGAACAGGTGAGCTTAACACTGGGTTCTGGTGGAGCCAACTCCTTGTTAGTTTGCACAGATTTGACTAGGGCTCAATGGTGGTGGTAGGCATCAAAGCAAATTGAAAATGTACATACATGAGTGGCTGTATTTACATGCACCTAAAGCTAAGTTTCTATCAATTGATCACTGGAGCGTGACAAGGTGACTTGCTTACACCCACTCTATTGATAAACTAAAGGTTCTGGGGCAGGCAGCTCTCAACCAGCCCCCTGGCTGTTATTTTCACTCGATTTTAAATAGTTTACCCGCGACTCCAGATTTTGCACACAGTGCCTCTGAATCAGATGAAAATGGAAAGAAAAAACCGGAGTGGCTAGCCCAGGGCACAATGCTTGTCTGTCTGTAGTCTATGAAATAGTACACAAAGGCAGACGATAACATAAGGGCGGATGGCATTCAAAATCCAATAACAAAACAACCAGTTAATATGTAGTAGATCAGATTTCAGATTCCATTTCCCCTGTATACAAGTATGTAGATCTGTAAATGTAGATGATAATCAACTTATATCTGTAAACAGAACTCACTTTCATTGTGTATTTTTAGATATTGAACAACGGCTGGAATTACAAGTCTTGTCCAGAGGAACATATCAAATATTTAGCCAGCAGGACCAATGGACATTCGCCATTTACCATTTTCATACGGCAGATTGCAGAGGCAATTGTGACCAATCAATGAAGATGTTCTAATTATACAGGGTATCATCCAGGGGTGATTTAAGCTAAATTTCAGACCTTCACAAAAAATCAAAGCACAATTTTTTCACATAAAAAAAATAAATAAAAAAATAAATAAAAAGAAAATATATATATATATTCTTATGTGCATTTATGTTATTTTATTTGGTTTTAAAGGGTGAAAGTCAACCTTGATCTTGGGTTCTCAGGTGCTGGGAAATGGCTCTGATAGCATACATGTATTTGAGCATCTAAGGTTCTTTAGCCCATGCTCAGTAGTTCAGTAACTACATGCATGCATGGCTTAAATCTATTTTTCACAAAAAAATAAGTGGAAGGCACCTACTCAAATTTTCTGGACGAAACCTTAAACACTGTAATATGATATAATTACTGTAGATATAGAACTGTTAATAGATGCAGATCTTGCACTTTTGAAAGTCCATATACCCTACATTGGCGAGTTGAAATACATGTAGGCCCATCATAAACATTGGCTGGACAGAGCAGTCATACTTTAGATATTCCATTTGATCAAAATGGTTTTCAGGAGAGTTTAGACCTAGAAACATCACCATGGGAATGTTGCATACATGCACATGTACATCAGATGGCAAGAGCACAGGTCTCAGATGGTTAATTTATTCTTTGTACATGTAGCTCAGATGGCAAGAGCACAGGTCTCAGATGGTTAATTTATTCTTTCTTCAAATATAATATTATTGATGGCACAAACACCATACCACACTGTTAATTATGTATTTGGAATACATCAACGTTTGATCGCAGAGTGTAATATCCAGGCATACTTTGGGCAGAAAACTGCAGTTACCCCAGTAAAATGAGGTGAGACCTGAATATCTGAGATTGAGTGATCATATGGTCGGGTGAAAATGGAAAGTCAAAGATGAAGAAAGCAATATTCATTAGAGATAGTGACCTGACAATATTACAGGGGGTAAACTTGGAATATATATTTCTGCAATGTAGTTCAGAGGCCTCTGTGGGTATAGCCAGGAGTTTGGGGAAATCTGTATATATGGCCAGGAGTTTGGAGGTCTCCGTCTGTATGGCCAGGAGTTTGGGAATCTCTGTCTGTATATGACCAGGAGTTTGGAGGCCTCTGTGGCTATGGCCAGTAGCTTGGGGACCCCGGTCTGTTTGGCCAGGAGTTCGGAGGCCTCTGTCTGTATGGCCAGGAGTTTAGAGACTTCTGTCTGTATTGCCAGGATTTGGGGGTTCTCTGTCTGTATATGACCTCTAGTTTGGAGGCCTCAGTCTTTATGACCTCTGTATGGCCAGGAGTTGGAGACCCCTGTCTGTATATGACCAGGAGTTTGGAAGCCTCTGTCTGTATGGCCAGGGATCTGGGGGGCCTCCGTACGTATGACCAGGGGTCTGGCAGCTGCACAAAAGTACTAGGCACAAAGCTGACCACACCATATTGTTTCAAAAGTAGAACTCAGGAAAATTAGACCTTGTCAGGAGCGAGCACACTGGAATAATTGAAAGAGTGTGCATGCCAAACACATGATAATATTGAGGCACGATTTCAGAATTTTTTTAATTTTTATTTTGAGAGCGATATACTATTGTTCATATGAAAAGTTTTCTTCATCAGAAAGTGTGAATATCCCACATTTAGACAGAAAAGAGGTGGCAAAGAAACTACAGAATAAAATGTTCTTTCATGTAACCATAGTTGTAAACACATGTGCATATATCTATATAGGGATGTGTCAATGTATTGTACAGTCAGAAGCAAAGGTGAGATTTTGTCACACTTGCACTATCTCCTGTGTTGGTCTCCCAAAGCAGAGCCTATGGACAATAATCCAACCACTTGGGGTAATAACACCTCTCATCACATACTCACAGTCAGAGCACTTTCTCAAGGGAAATAACCAGCTTTTAACCCACACACACTATTCTCTTCCTATTGATTTAATAGGGATTTCACCTTTACTTGGATAAAGCTCTGCTTTCTTCCAGATCACAATAGAAATAGGATCTAGGACAAACATGCTGAGTGAAGATAGTCAGTGGCTCCACAGGTCCGGCTAGTTATCCACTAGGTACTGTTCCACCGACAATGCAACAATTCTCCTTTAGATAATAGACAACTCCATTGAAAAGAGCTCCAGGACACAAAGGAGGAACAGGCATTTCATCACAGGCCAAACGACGAACGATTTATGAGTAACTGTAACATGCCAGACATCTTTAAGATACCTTTTTTCAATCTCAATGGAACAATTCTCCCACAAGCACCTGTAGTTCTACAATGTGGATGCATTCATCAGTGGGGATGTTCTCAAACATGGAATCAGATCTTGGACCACCACTCCAACTGTCTATTTCACAAGAATGAACTTGGATTTCGGAACTCAACATTGCCAGTTTGTTGGATATTCATTTGGTATGCTTTCTCGTCTTTTTTTTGGCGGTGAAGATGGTTGCCTTTGAAGTTTGGAGAGATTGTATTCATCTACATGTACAATGCTTATGTACATGTCGATGTAGACAGACTGCACAGAAAATGACTGTAATCAACCTGTAACAATCTGGGTCATCTATACGTGGTAAGACTGACCCTGGGATCACGTGTATCCATTTTCAGCCTATTTACAACCTGCACATCGTTGTCTCTCAAGCATGCCACCATTTTAGCTTGGGTCGTCTATGCATGTGACGTCACCCGGGCCCCGCTCTCTAGCGGGGAAGGCGAAAATATAATGACATTGCATGGAGATATATTACCAACCAAGTCTTTCTTACATTGGAATGATTACAATTTGACAGGAATAGGAACCGCACGTCGTGATATGACTGAAATAGTGTTGAAAGACTAATAAACTCACTTCAATATATTGCATCAGCCTCACTGTGCATGCGTTTGAACTAAAATCCTGCCGACCGACGTTATGCACCCACTGTTTCAGAACATCTGGTTTCAACATTGGGAACCAATGAAATGTCACGGTCTTTGTAAGGTTTGGATTCCCAGTTCTGTTAGAACAGCCAAACGCCACACACTGCGGCATGATGCCTGTGTATTTGCGGAATATTGGCACACTACCATTATCAAATTATAACAGTATACAAAATATAAACCTGCAGTCCCGCTTCTTATACTTTAATGTACAGGGCGGAAGTGAGTACAAGCCCAGCTGGTGGCACGCAGCGATGCGCACAATATGTTTTCGGCATTTTTGATTGGTTAAAATATATGCAAGCCCTTGTAATGACGGCACTTATGAATCTGTCACAGTCTCCAGTTTTTGATGTTTCAATATGAATAGATCGGCGATAAAAAAAATCGCAAAAAATATTTGCTTACATTTTTGGATACGGGGGAGATAGATCTTTCATTCAGTGTATACATTAGTCACATGTTTTCTTCTCCTTTAAGTACAAAAGCACAGTTTATCTTTCCATAGTGCTGATTCCAATGAAATCAGCGCAACAAACTTTATTTTCACATTCTGTCAACTTCCTCAGTGACAGAATTGCCGCCAGTATCGAAATTATGTCGTCGTTGTTGTGAAAAATCCCACTACAATGTCTGGGTCAATGAATGACCTTTATTTCGACAACGTGGTTGGCTTTGTCCAACCGTGAGACGTATTGGTCTCCAGCTCGGTGAATGGGATATCCCTCTCTGTTTTACCTCGTTTTCAAATTTGTCGCCATCGCGTGTTTTCATTGGCCATCAATCAAATTGATGACTATTTATGGAAAGAAGAAGGAATTCCCTTGACAACGAGACCAGGGGTTTTTCTAGCCTTTTTTTCATCGTGGTAACCACGATGAAAAAAGAAAAATATTGAGTTTTGCAGAGAATTTCAAATTAAGTTTTGATAAAAAAAATTCAGTTTTGCGATTTTTGCCGTTTGCGCGCAAAGCGCGCACGGAAAAAATATTGAGTTTCCCACAATTTACCAGTTGTCAGTTGATATGTTGTCTCGCATGACCCGCCCACATCAATAGTTAGGAGATAAATAATGCCGTATGTATATCAATTATCAGTAATTTTTGACTGTAAAAAAAATAAGTAAGCAAATCCAAGTAAAACGAATGAGGTGGTCGCTTGCCGTCACAGCGTGGAGGCCACGAGTGGCAAAAGCCACCATTTTGGTCCACATTCTTGGGGGAACCCCTGGCCTGATTTCAAAACGAGGCACAGTCCTTTTCCCGGCATGAATCTCTAGCGAGGATTCCCTCGTGTCAAACACACAGCAGTCAAGTTTTAACTCCGGCAGTTTTGATGGTCGCGTACCAAAGCCATTGTTTTAGTTAACGGGTCAGTT
>JAVTVY010038500.1:0-15575 GCA_036873755.1 Hanleya hanleyi | reverse complement strand
CAGTGTTTGATTTGGAAAAATTAACGTATCTGTGAAGAAATTAGTACAAAGCATGACAAAGTGTCGGACAAACAAAGACGGAAAAGCTGATGGAAACGTATCTTTCTTTAAATTAATAGGCACTTAATTGAAATAAATTAGGTTGAAAATTATAAAGTTATGTGAAGAATACAAGCTTCTTTAACTTGATATGAAAATAAAAGTTATTTACTATTTAAAAAAATATGCCTTTATGCCCCAAAATAGTTGGACAAACTAAGACGGACAATGTTAAACAAATGGGGAAGAAAACCTGTTCGTCCGACATTTCTAAATATTACAATTATGAATACCACAAACCAAACAATGCTTATATACAGAGAAGAAATGACTGTGTATCACTATAAGTGTGTATTTTGATGGTCTGCTCTGAATTAGAATATGCACTCAGAATATGCTGAAAATTTACTTATGTGTCGGACGAACGAGGACGGACTATGTCGGACAAACACTGGCAGGCAATGAAGACGGACACTGCATTTTGGTAGTGTACCAGTGTACAGCTAAAGTACATGGGATGGAAGCATAAAATTTGGGGCCTGTGTCATCCATCACACAAGCAAGGGGAATCACAAACCCTATGAAATATTACTGCAAATAAAATTAATTAGCATAATTAGTATGTCGGACGTAACATAAGACGGAAAATCTGAAGATTTTTGATAAATCTATTTTTTTTAAATATGTGTTTGCATTTGTCAGGAACTTTACATTCATGAAAAGACAGAAGGGGCATACTTTCATTTTAATAAGGTTGGCATCATTAACTATGTAGTTGTAAGTACTTAGAGATCTCTACAATGAGGGCTTATTGGAGGACGGACAGTGTTACGTCCAACCGTGGTGGTTAGGACCTTAAAATTCTTTTGTTAAATCACACATTTGCCACTTTAATTGTGCATCAATTTCTACCTTTAGATCCATTCCACCTAGTGACTACAAAGAAAGTCATCTTCTATGTGTATTATTACATATAAAAGCATCTTTTGGATGTCACCATGGTGTATGTCACAATCTTGGTGCAAATATTGGCCTCAAATCAAGCTTAAAAATCGACCATAGAGGTCCATGTCCCCCGCTAGCAGCACCAGTTATGGTGGATTACATCCACCATAACTGGCGCTGCTGCTGCGGGGGCCATGGACCTCTATGGTCGGGGTTTTTTGTCGATGATATCTCATATCATTGATAAGAGTGAGATTTGAAAATGGAGATATCGCTGATGAGCTTAACATAATCTAATACAGCGGATGGCACCCATATTGGATTATGCACATCCATAAAACATAATACATGACTGTCCTCTCACTAAGGTCAAGGGACTCCCCAAGCTTTGAAGTAGATCAGTTGAATCATACTCCAGCTATTGTCCGGACAAGATCAAACTGCTTAAAATCCAATGAAATCCAGTATGGCCGATGGTGGCCATATTGGATTAAGCACGTCCTTGAAAAACAATCCTAATCCTCCTCTCAACAATGTCAAGGCACTCCCCAGGTATGAAGTAGATCGGTTGAATCGTTCTCGAGTTATTGTCCAGACAAGATTCAACTGCTTACAATCCAATATGGCTGACGGCAGCCATATTAGATTACGCACATTGCTGGAAAACAATCCCAACCGTCCTCCCACCAATGTCAAGGCACACCCCAAATTTGAAGTTGATCGATTAAATCGTTCACGAGTTATTGTCCGGACAAGAAAATCTAAGATCCAACTGCTTATAATCCAATATGGCTGACGGTGGCCATATTGGATTATGCACATCACTGGAAAAAAATGCAAACCGTCCTCTCACCGATGTCAAGGCACTCCCCAAGTTTGAAGTAGATCAGTTGAATCGTACTCCAGTTATTGTCCGGACAAGTTCAAACTGCTTAAAATCCAATGAAATCCAGTATGGCTGATGGTGGCCATATTGGATCAAGCACGTCCTTGAAAAACAATCCTAATCCTCCTCTCAACAATGTCAAGGCACTCCCCACGTATGAAGTAGATCGGTTGAATCGTTCTCGAGTTGTTGTCCGGACAAGATCCAACTGCTTATAATCCAATATGGCTGACGGCGGCCATATTAGATTACGCAAATTGCTGAAAAACAATCACAACCGTCCTCTCACCAATGTCAAGGCACACACAAAGATTGAAGTTGATCGGTTAAATCGTTCATGAGTTATTGTCCGGACAAGAAAATCTAAGATCCAACTGCTTATAATCCAATATGCCTGATGGCGGCCATATTTGATTACGCACATTGCTGAAAAACAATCACAACAGTCCTCTCACCAATGTCAAGGCACACCCCAAGTTTGAAGTTGATCAGTTAAATCGTTCACGAGTTATTGTCCGGACAAGAAAATCTAAGATCGTACTGCTTATAATCCAAAATGGCCGACGGCGGCCATATTGGATTACGCACATTGCTGAAAAACAATCCCAACCGTCCTCTTGCCAATGTCAAGGCACACCCCAAGTTTGAAGTTGATCGGTTGAATCGTTCACGAGTTATTGTCCGGACAAGAAAATCTAAGATCCAACTGCTTATAATCCAATATGGCTGATGGCGGCCATATTAGATTACGCACATTGCTGAAAAACAATCCCAACCGTCCTCTCACCAATGTCAAGGCATACCCCAAGTTTGAAGTTGATCGGTTAAATCGTCCACGAGTTATTGTCCGGACAAGAAAATCTAAGATCGAACTGCTTATAATCCAAAATGGCTGACGGCGGCCATATTTGATTACGCACATTGCTGAAAAACAATCCCAACTGTCCTCTCACCAATGTCAAGGCACACCCCAAGTTTGAAGTTGATCGGTTAAATCGTTCACGAGTTATTGTCCGGACAAGAAAATCTAAGATCGTACTGCTTATAATCCAAAATGGCTGACGGCGGCCATATTGGATTACGCACATTGCTGAAAAACAATCCCAACCGTCCTCTCGCCAATGTCAAGGCACACCCCAAGTTTGAAGTTGATCGGTTGAATCGTTCACGAGTTATTGTCCGGACAAGAAAATCTTACGGAATTACAGAATCACGGAATTACGGAATTACGGACACCGGTGTTTCTAAGTCCCCCCCCTACTAAGTAGCGGGGGACAATTAAGTTAATTAAAACCAAATAATTTGAAGCTGAACCTGTTATTATCTTTTCTATCTCCACAACACTCAGACAAAATAGTGGCATTTCCAGAAGTTAAAATTTCTTCATATGTAACTGTAAATAAGTGATTTCAACATGAAGTGCCTGCTTTTGACACCTTAGCATATTAGTACTCATATGCACTCTGATTCGATAGAAACCATGCACTGAATATTCTGTGAAATTGTAAACAAGAAGTAGAAAACTGGATAATTAAAACTACAATTTTTATTATAGGCAATTTACAACAAAGATAGTACATGCAAGATACATCAACCAATGGTAATGTGATGGTTGCACAAATTTATTCAAAATGAGAGCCGATGATTTGCCACTTATTGTGTGTTAATATATAAATGTCATGCATGTAGGCATCCACTTGGATTCCACATCTTTACAAGTCAAGGCAGTTACATCATAAACCTCTGTAGGCAGCTGTGGGAGAGATCGCCAAGTGCTGCAAGCTGAATGACCCACCCCATTAATGAATCCCGCCTTTTCCACTTTAATTTTTGAACAAAGGATTCATGCTGGCAGACTGACACACAACTCTCTACTCAAATTTGTATTTCGTATTATCCCTCTATCCTTTGGCTTCAGTACGGAGAATATTTTCAATCAGTGATAACTGAACTATTTTCGACTTGAAGCTGCCAAAATTATCATCAATAGGAATAATGAGACAATTTGATGCTTATTTATCATATTTACACTAGCTATCAATGGTTAAAAATCTGCCCTTTACTGTACACAAAAGCTGGAGAGGAAGATTATGCACCACAAATGTACACCGAGAATCCCACGTCAAGGCTTCTGTTGGGTCACGGGCACAGATCTATTTTCTAGGATTTAAGTGGAAGCCAAAATTATGAAATCCTACTATACCATTGTTTTTCATGCCTCTGTGTTTCACGGCACTGGCACTATTCTATGATTTATATATCGGGAGGTGCATAATTTGCCATATATATTACAAGTTTGAACGAAGCCATGTCAACTTGGCTAACCTATAACATGCCACACTTTGTTGTATTAAAGCTCAGGCCCATAGCCAAGGGGGGTTTTCTGGCTTCGGGCGAACTCCCCTTTCGGAAATTTTATATATTTTTCTCATATAAATGCCCCTTTCAAACACTGAAGCGAACCCTCTATTAGCCCCTTTTCCCATACAGTGAACTTCCTGATGTGCCCTTTTGGAGTGAAGGCGAACCACCCCTCAGTAAATCCTGGCTACGACCCTGAAGCTAGCACACCCCTATTTTCAAGTATATACTTAAATGATAAAGCATATTCACCTACATGTAATTTGTTTCGTCCAGTTGGTTTACCCAGTTGAAACATTTCCTCATGTATTAACCACTATAGAACTGTGACAAGTAGGCCTACTATCAGTATCCAAAGCGACCTTGACTGCCACTGCCTTCACCATTGACAGGAACCAATCAGAATGCATGAATTTATATTCAACCACAGTTTTAAACCCAAAGTTCTGCCAGGTGGCACCAAGTGTGAACTCACACTGGCCATTTCTGTCAAGGAAGCATGTATGTTAGTGAATTCCCAGAGTACGAGTTCAAATCCATTGATCAGTTTTCCTTGTTACAGTCTAAATAAACTCACAAGAGAAAGTCAGGACTCCACAGTTTCGACCATGGCACATTTGTAGGGGTTTAGCAACACCTATTAATATACACTCTGATTGCATTGTGGTTAAAACCATTAGGCCCAGCTATCAGCATCATCTGTTGTTGCTAAATGGAGTGAAGTGGATTCAGAGCTCAACAAGACGTACCATGTTCCCCACCCAGGCCCGTACGCAGGACTACTGGGGGGGGGGGGGGGGGGGGTGCGATTTCATATAAAGCGGAATGCGAGTCCCAACAATGCGCGCTACAAGCGCGCCACGCTAGGGGGGGAGGGGGGCATCCCCCCCCCCGGAAAAATTTGAAATTCTGGACTAAGGGGAAAATAGTGCTCTAACATAGCTGCTGCTGTGTTGTTTTTATAGGGTCCAAAAACGTGAAAATAACTGAAAAGTATGAACCATATGGGGAAACATAAATAACAACAATGGTCGTTAATTCAGGTAAAAATACGAGCACTTATTTATTTCACTATTAATCATCACTGTTTTGTTGTGTTGTTGGACACACATAATACACGAGAAATATAACATTGGTCAATTATTTTCCGGTGAGACCAATCACTCCGTTGAAGTGAGTACAATTATTCATGTTCCACCGAAGGCAAAGGTGAATACAAGTTTGTTTTTTTTTCTGGAACATTTAATATATTAATTACCGGATTAGATGCTGCCAACCATTACGTCCCTGATAGAGACCTCACATGTCGTCATTTCGAAAAAAATTATGTCACAGGAAAAGCTTTGTTCACCGAGTGAATATAACATACAATTTATGCGGTGAAGGGGCCTACATGACTTTCCGTAAAATACCATGTGACGCCGAGTGGACCGATAGCCGCACCAATGTTCATGTGATAAATGATAGCAGAAGTTTATTAATGCTTCTGAAGATAGTAATAGAGAAATGGGGCTGTCACTTTGAAAAGAGATACTATACAGAGAAACTGGACAGTCAATTTGCAAACAAAGAGATAATATACAGTCACTTTGCAAAGAGATAATGTACAGTTATGATCTTTTGATGATGTCTATACAGAGTGTTAAAAACCCAAAGGAGACTGAACATACCGCATAACCGTAGGGCGGAACAAAAGTCAACTTTGTGCGAGCCCCCCCTGCGTACGGGCCTGCCACCCCATGTCAAATAGTTGAGCATATCATTCGTTCATTTTTTATTTTTTTTCAATATGTCGATTTACCTGGTCGCTCAAACTATATCAAGATTGAATAGACATGCTCCACAGATGCCTGGCCTGCCTGGCCTGTGGGATATTGGTTGGTCGATGTCTACGTCTAAATATATATTTATTAATTTTTATGATTTATTGTAAAAATGTATACGTAGACATCGATCATCCAATATCCCACAGGCCAGGCAACTGTGGCATGTTTGTCACATTTTCTGACCCAATGCAATCAGAGGGTGTTACACCCCGGACCTTATACACTGGTTACACCGATCGTTCTCGACGAGTCGACGTTATAACCTCTGACAAAGGGAAATAGCGACACCATAGACTTCACGCTATCATGTGAACAAAAAAGCATGAGCCTAAAAGTTAGCAACTCGGCTACAGTGCAAAAAGCATTCAGCTTCTCAGAGTGGCAGCATTGATGTGAAGACAGATAAAGACCAGTTAATCGGTAATTAGAAGAGAGATAAGTTCAAAGTCCTTACTTTCAATATACCTCTTATCCGTCCTCGTGTGGTCAGAATGCAGACCACCTGTCAAGGTGAGCCCTGTCTACTCTCCTCCACCTGTCAGCTGATAATGCAGTGATAAAGGGAGATAAGGCGTGATGCCGCAAATCCTTTGTTTTTATTGTCGCAAAATAAGTAAACTTACGTGTACGACAACCAAAAAACGCACTGATTTCAGCATGGCCAAGTTTGTTAGCAGACAGCATTTTTGTCGTCTATTTTATTCAAACAAAACACAGTCTTCCTGTACTAAGATCATTCTGCAACGGAGTTCGAGCAATCGCGGGTGTTTCAGAGACATTCGGACATGGTCTGTCCAAGGGAATTCGTTTCTCGGCAGACATTTGAGGAAAATGTTGGTGTACAATGGAATCTGCGGTGGTGGTATTGCAGTGGCGTTTGGTTGTCTTTCCAGTGTAGCCCTTTGCCTTTCCCAGACTAGAAACGACAATCGTAAGCACAGAAAGCTTCAATTTCAACAAGGGACCACAGACTCTGGCGCTTCATTCCATATTCTATGAAAAAAATGTTAATTTAAACTCTTGACTTGGAGGTTGCATCATTATTTTTGAAGCACAATCAGTCCGGCCATTGCCACTTGATTGGTTGTTTAGCATGACCTTGATTTTTGTCCCCCGCTACTTAGTAGGGGGGGGGGGGGACTTAGAAACACCGGTGTCCGTAATTCCGTGATTCCGTAAATCCGTGATTCCGTAATTCCGTAAGATTTTCTTGTCCGGACAATAACTCGTGAATGATTCAACCGATCAACTTCAAACTTGGGGTGTGCCTTGACATCGGCGAGAGGACGGTTGGGATTGTTTTTCAGCAATGTGCGTAATCCAATATGGCCGCCGTCAGCCATTTTGGATTATAAGCAGTTCGATCTTAGATTTTCTTGTCCGGACAATAACTCGTGAACGATTTAACCGATCAACTTCAAACTTGGGGTGTGCCTTGACATTGGTGAGAGGGCGGTTGGGATTGTTTTTCAGCAATGTGCGTAATCAAATATGGCCGCCGTCAGCCATTTTGGATTATATGCAGTTGGATCTTAGATTTTGTTGTCCGGACAATAACTTGTGAACGATTTAACCGATCAACTTCAAACTTGGGGTATGCCTTGACATTGGTGAGAGGACGGTTGGGATTGTTTTTCAGCAATGTGCGTAATCTAATATGGCCGCCGTCAGCCATATTGGATTATAAGCAATTGGATCTTAGATTTTCTTGTCCGGACAATAACTCGTGAACGATTTAACCGATCAACTTCAAACTTTGGGTGTGCCTTGACATTGGTGAGAGGACGGTTGGGATTGTTTTTCAGCAATGTGCGTAATCTAATATGGCCGCCGTCAGCCATATTGGATTATAAGCAGTTGGATCTTGTCTGGACAATAACCCGAGAACGATTCAACCGATCTACTTCATACCTGGGGAGTGCCTTGACATTGTTGAGAGGAGGATTAGGATTGTTTTTCAAGGACGTGCTTAATCCAATATGGCCACCATCGGCCATACTGGATTTCATTGGATTTTAAGCAGTTTAATCTTGTCCGGACAATAGCTGGAGTACGATTCAACTGATCAACTTCAAACTTGGGGAGTCCCTTGACCTTAGTGAGAGGACAGTCATGTATTATGTTTTATGAATGTGCATAATCCAATATGGGTGCCATCCACTGTATTAGATTATGTTAAGCTCATCAGCGATATCTCCATTTTCAAATCTCACTCTTATCAATGATATGAGATATCGACAAAAAAAAATCGACCATAGAGGTCCATGGCCCCCGCAGCAGCAGCGCCAGTTATGGTGCTGCTAGCGGGGGACATGGACCTCTATGGTCGATTTTTTAAATACACATGCTAGATGCTATAATTATTTATTATTAATTATTAAATTACAAACCAATTGTATATGAATATAAAGAAAATGAGTAAATTCGGGATTTTGAGGGCAAATAATTAAAATAGATGAGGGATTCCCTCATCTATTTTCCTACGAAGTAGGCTACAGATCGCAAATTGTCTGGTAATGAGTGAGTGAGTGAGTCAGTCCATCCGAATCCTTTCGTCGGCAAGATAAGGAGAACCGTTGACATTAGAACCTTGATTTTTTGGCGTGAACGTGCATTAGGGCATTGTTACCAGCAAGTTCTGAGTTGACCGAATTCTGATTAAAATTTGATTTATAATTATTTTTTTTATTATTTATTGATGGCTCAGCGAGTACACTGCCATGCCCATCGGGAACCCTTGCCTGTATGTTTCACTGTATATATAACACAGTGGTGGGATATGCCATCCGTAACTGTTTTTATGAAATAGGAAATGCTAATTTTCCATCATTTGTTAGTGCATTTATCTATACCGCTATGCCAGCCTCAATACACACAATTCAGTATATTGTTATAGATATATGTAAACTGTGGCCTTTAACGTGTATCCTATTTCACATCCAAACATTTCATCACTGACCACATCAGGCTTCAAATTCAGGTCAAATTACCCACTGATGGTGAAATATCCTACATCAACCAATTAAGTCAACCTGGTGCAATAACCCAGCAGAAGAAAGAAAGATGTGGTATCATCCTTCAGATTAGTCTGTGTGAGCGACAATGATAAAAGTTTACTGAGGGTGAAACAAAGCCATGACGGCATGTTTAAAGGGTCTTCTTTTGGTAGAATTTAACTAGATAAAGTAACTTTGATGTGAAAATATGATAACTTGAGTTTTTTTTGTACCTCTTGAATATTGACTATATATCACACTTGGATATAATTTAAACAAAAAATTACATGTGTAAACAAAATATGTCTAAATTTTTCTTGTCATTTCAAATCTTGATCCATTTTGATTCCTTGATTAGGGGATACAGAATCACTGCCACGGAGTGTGTTGGTGTGTCACAGCAATGCAATTCCGATTCACACAACGAAGCTGAGGTGGTTTAACGTTTATCAATGAAGAAAATCACCGATCAACCGCCATAGAATATAATGTGAAACAAGAAAACCGGAATAGTACATTCATCAGATTGCCGATACCCAAAATGTGTTGTCTCATATATCTAGATAACAACGTGATGTAGAGACGATATTTATTCGTCTTTGTACCGGTTATGATCAGGAGAATGACATAGAATCATTATTATCTTGTGCAGAGAAGGTGTTGGTCTTGAGTTGAATTACCGTAAACTACATAAATGCTACCTTTCTACTATAGTACTATATATAAAAATTTGTTGTATTGTTGTGAAAATAATGTGATTCAAAAAGTTGTTTTGATCCTGGACAAGGGCACTGAAAACCATTAAAGAGATGTAAATGTAATTTCACACGTAAAGCTTGAAATCTACTGAACCTTTATTATTAGGGGACCAGGTCCGGAGGACCTAGGTCCCCTATTGAAATCGTTCGGATTATTAGGGGACCAGGTCTGGAGGACCTAGGTCCCCTATTGAAATCGTTCGGATTATTCTTATTCCACATGATTTTGTGTCACAGATATCTCAAGAACGATGCTGTGGATTAAGACCAAACTTACAGGATATGTTCCGGTGGACAAGATCTAATGAATGAAACAACTTGATTCTGATTGGTCAGATGCCTTGGCGGCCATCTTGGATTAAGCTTAAAACCTTCAACGATCTTCTCCTCTGAAACCGCTGAACCGATCGCTGTGAAACTTGGTACACATGATCAATGGACAGAGTTCTCCCATATTATGACTTTTAAAGTTCATTCGTTAAAAAAGATGGCCGCCATCGACCAATCAAAATGGTCGGATTTTCAAGTAACGGATTTTGACCGGAAAAGTTATGAAATATATGTTATAAGACATGGCGATCACGAATATGCAAAAATTTTGCTCCCAGGTCACGTGGTTTGGCCGCCATCTTGAATTTTGTGTAAAACTTTGCCAATTTTGCAACGGCTTATTTTCTTGAACCCTGATAGATACGGATTTCTAGGTCACTGCGATATGTCAGGAAGGCCATGGTCTGTTGCACTGAAAGCAAATATTTTCTATTGGCTGAATGGTTTGGCGGCCATATTGGATTTAGCTCCAAACCTTCAACGATCTTCTCTTCTGAAACCTCTGCTTCGGCCGTTGTGAAACTTGGTACACATGATCAATGGACAGAGTTCTCCCACATTATGACTCATAAAGTTTATCGGTTAAAAAAGATGGCCGCCATCGACCAATCAAAATGGTCAGATTTTCAAGTAATGGATTTTGACCGGAAAAGTTATGAAATATATGTTATAGGACATGGCGATCACGAATATGCAAAAATTTTGCTTCCAGGTCACATGGTTTGGCCGCCATCTTGAATTCTGTGAAAATCTTTGCCAATTTTGCAACGGCTTATTCTCTTGAACCCTGATAGATACGGATTTCTAGGTCACTGCGATATATCGGGAAGGCTATGATCTGTTGCACTGAAAGTAAATATTTTCGATTGGCTGAATGGTTTGGCGGCCATATTGGATTTAGCGCCAAACCTTCAACGATCTTCTCTTCTGAAACCGCTGCTCCGATCGTTGTGAAACTTGGTACACATGATCAATGGATTGAGTTCTCTCATTCTTAGAGATAAAAACTTCATCCGTTAAAAAAGATGGCCACCATCGACCAATCAAAGTTGTTGGAATATGAACACACAAATTTTGTGATAAACCTTATCCATATTGCAAGCGTTTGTTCTCTTGAACCTGATTACAAGGCTGCTGAGATATTTTGTGAAGGCAATTGGCGGTCACATTCCGGCATAGGCCTGGATACTAGGCACTGTGTAGACCTGGTCCCCGGCTCGATGCTGCTTGCAGCTCCAATTCTTATTATTATTATTCCACATGATTTTGTGTCACGGATATCTCAAGAACGATGAGGTGGAGTAAGACCAAACTTACAGGATATGTTCTGAGGGATGAGATCTAATGAACCTCCTAAGTTGATTCTGATTGGTCAGATGCCTTGGCGGCCATCTTGGATCAAGCTTAAAACCTTCAACGATCTTCTCCTCTGCAACCGCTGAACCGATCGTTGTGAAACTTGGTACACATGATCAATGGACAGAGCTCTCCCAGATTATGACTTTTAAAGTTCATCCGTTAAAAAAGATGGCCGCCATCGACCAATGAAAATTGTCGGATTTTCAAGTTACGAATTTTGACCGGAAAAGTTATGAAATATATGTTATCGGACATGGCGATCACGAATATGCAAAAATTTTGCTCCCAGGTCACGTGGTTTGGCCGCCATCTTGAATTTTGTGAAAAACTTTGCCAATTTTACAACGGCTTATTCTCTTAAACCCTGATAGATACGGATTTCTAGGTCACTGCGATATGTCGGGAAGGCCATGGTCTGTTGCACTGAAAACAAATATTTTCGATTGGCTGAATGGTTTGGCGGCCATATTGGATTTAGCTCCAAACCTTCAACGATCTTCTCTTCT
The DNA here is from genome assembly GCA_036873755.1 of Hanleya hanleyi. NCBI lineage: Eukaryota > Metazoa > Mollusca > Polyplacophora > Lepidopleurida > Hanleyidae > Hanleya > Hanleya hanleyi. The sequence continues at coordinate 3,569 of JAVTVY010038500.1, read as the reverse complement.
GAAACTGCTGCTTCGGTCGTTGGTGCACATGATCAATGGGCAGGGTTCTCCCACATTATGACTCATAAAGTTCATCGGTTAAAAAAGATGGCCGCCATCAACCAATCAAAATGGTCGAATTTTCAAGTAACGGATTTTGACCGGAAAAGTTATGAAATATATGTTATAGGACATGGCGATGACGAATATGCAAAAATGTTGCTGCTAGGTCACGTGGCTTGGCCGCCATCTTGAATTCTGTGAAAAACTTTGCCAATTTTGCAAGGGCTTATTCTCTTGAACCCTGACAGATACGGATTTCTAGGTCACTGCGATATATCGGGAAGGCCATGGGCTGTTGCACTGAAAGCAAATATTTTCGATTGGCTGAATGGTTTGGCGACCATATTGGATTTAGCGCCAAACCTTCAACGATCTTCTCTTCTGAAACCGCTGCTCCGATCGTTGTGAAACTTGGTACACATGATCAATCGATTGAGTTCTCATTTGTCCTAGAGTATAATGTGTCGACTTCGCATGTGTGGAGTAGAGTGCATGCGCACCAGATTTAGAGCGTGATAGTTAGAACCCATGGGAGAGACGTTATGTCCCATGCTAACCTGGTCCCCGGTAGCTACTGCTCTGCAGTTCCAATTCAATCTGTTTCCTTTAGTTAAAAAATTGTAAAATTAAATCGGCGATCGTTATTTAAGTTTGGAATGAAGGCGCATTAGAAGACTGTTACCAACAAGTTCTGAGCTGACCTACTTTTGATGAAAATTCCTGGTGATTTTTGGTGAAAATCACTGGCGATTCTGACTTGGGCGGTGCCCATCTTAATATAGGCAGGATTTCAACTGGGGGTGGGGATTTCCAAGAGTTCAGTTCGCGTTCGAGTCCTAATGCCTACTCTACTTCATAGGTCCTGTGACGTTAGTCACACTGCTCATGTTAATTATTTGCCCTCAAAATATAGACGAGGGCTGGTCATGCTAAACAACTAATCAAGTGACAATGGCCTCATTCTGTACCGTATAATTTGCTTCCTTAATTCATACTATGGTTGACATCGAGTAATCGACAAGCGAAGCTTCAATATGGTGTTTCATGTCCTACACTACAGTGTATAGCCAATCCAATCCAACTCATGTCTTTTTTTAGCCTAAATCTACCATTATAATATCTAGGCCTATATATTCTAAAAGATTATGCAATGCAGTTACATGTTTTAATTACCCTTTGTAATGTAACTGCCCAATATGGTATGGTTGTTACTCAGTTCAGTAAAATACATCTCATTCGATTTGATTATATCTTTTTCAGGTGAGCGTTTATTGTTGGCAGTGAAGAAGAATGATCTACGAGAGCTGGACCGGTAAGATAGTATAACCACATTCAGGTTACAAGTACATGTACATGTAGATCTTGACACTGTCAATTTTCATATGTTGAACATCTGGCAACTGAACACTTCTGATTTTGGCTCTTGTGAGATGATGTTTTGACTTGCATGTTGAAAGTATAGTTAATGAACATTTCCGGTCTCCTGGTTCACATAACCTGGCCAGCATTTGACAGTCTGCTAAACACTACATAAAGAAAGAAAACTGGTCTTACTCTTCATCATTACTTCTGGGAATCCAAACAAATTCTCACAATTAAATTATACAGGAATCCAAAGCTATCAAAGCCATAAACTAGGCCTCCCAGAGTGGCATAAAATCATACAATGTTGCTAAAAATGAGTAAACAGCATAAAATAGCATTAAAAAAAATATCATAAAATCATAAATTTTTGTTGGAAAAAAATTGGTCAGTTGACGATTTGCGCTTAAAATCTCCGAAATCTGGTACTGGAATGCCCACGAGTTACAAGTATGAGTGGTTGGTTCTACATGACGTTTCATTTTTTAATTACTAACCCAGATTGAGTTGTCTCTAATTTTCATCATTTTGCTGTCATACCTACAATCTGTATTCACTTTGACTCTACTTTTATGAGAAATCATAAAAAAATCATAAAAAATAGATGACAAAAGCATAAAATTTCCTTGAAGATAGCATAAAATAATCATAACTTTTCACAAAAATTAGCATAAAATCATAATTAAAATTCCTGAAAAGTGACTGGGAGGCCTGCATAAACAGATTACAAAATATTTTACAGGAATCAGTTGGATGAATTAAGAGATGAGTTGGAATTATTTTGTGATTGAGCCGTGGGGAGTCGGATTCCTATGGAAAAGTAACCAGGAGTACATCCTCATGTTGTGAACACAAAATATCTCCAAATCTTCTCCATGAATACCAAGTCTTTTTCTTTTTATGTATTTCGTCCAGGCTCATCAAACTGGATGTGGATGTTAATGAACGTCATGAGTTTGGTTGGACAGCGCTACACGTCGCGGTGGTCAACAGGAACCTTGTGTAAGTGATGACAGATTTGATTCTTGCCACACATGATGATATATTCTAAATCTTCTAATACTTCAGTCACAGCAAGGAAGTTCATTATCCAACCCAGGAATATTGGGATGATAATCCACTGGAAAAGGCAATTGAAAGGGTTTTTGTAACCCCCCATTTTATGAAAGACCCTTATACTTACCTTGTGCATAATATTTAATATTATGCAATACTGTTGGGTAGATTCTAAACCTCTTATACCAAATTGCCAGCAAAAACGGACACCCCCCTCTAGGGCCTCCATCAACTCCGGCGACCTTGACCGCTTAAGTTCCCTCCAAAAACTCAACTCCTCAGTTTGATTCTATAATAATTATAGCATGTAAAAAACAATAACATTTATGTACCTCCCCCAGTCTTCGATTAACAGCAGCCCTCAAAATTTGGCGTAACCGAAACGATCGGTTACCTGTCGGTTACGTGGTTGTAAATTCTGCAGAACGAATAATCGGTTACGTAAAAAATCGACTTGCGCTACAGTATGACGAGTGCCATTGAAAATGTCAGGGCGACCGGCCCAGTGACGGTCATCAATCGTTGCCTTACCGGTCTATATTTCTCCTCTATGGTATCTTCGAATCATGCTTCGGAGTTTATACACGTTTTTATTATGGAATTAGTATCATGAACGTGTGATTTTGCATCAGAAAGAAATAAAAACACGGAGGTTCGAAACGAAAAAAACTGACATTCTGATGGCGCAAAAAAACGGAAGCATGCGATATCAAGGGGACACAACTCCCAACATACAAAGCCTGAATTCATCCAATCAAATGCGGGTCAATTCTACAGCGCGGGACAGTACGCACACGGAAGTGGTTGGAAATCAGTGTGAATGCAGTAATTTCTCATCTCCGGATCCTCCGAACCGCAGATTCGATATGCAAAACGGCTCAAAAGCGAAAATTGACTCTGTGAACATAAAAACATTCCAGAAGTGGTCATTTCACGATGACTTTAGAAAAGTTTTGTCAGCTTTTGTTTTACTTTCTACACATTTCACATTTTATTTTTTTCAACACCGTCCCTTTTATTCCATGCCTGGGTGCTTCTTGCTGAATTTCTGACGAATAAGTTGCACATGTTACATCGCAGTTTGAGAATATTGCCGTCAGCTGCTGTTT
>JAVTVY010038499.1:0-17545 GCA_036873755.1 Hanleya hanleyi | reverse complement strand
GGAGAGACTAGACTACCTACAGGAGAGGTCAGGTAGTGTCAGTAGACAAATGATCAACAGAGGGTAGATACTGGACTGCCAACAGGAGAGGTCAGGTAAGTGTCAGTAGACAAATGATCAACAGAAGGGAGAGACTAGACTACAGGAGAGGTCAGGTAGTGTCAGTAGACAGGTGATCAACAGAGGGTAGATACTGGACTGCCAACAGGAGAGGTCAGGTAGTGTCAGTAGACAAATGATTAACAGAGAGTAGATACTAGACTACCTACAGGAGAGGTCAGGTAAGTGTCAGTAGACAGGTGATCAACAGAAGGGAGAGACTAGACTACCTACAGGAGAGGTCAGGTAGTGTCAGTAGACAGGTGATCAACAGAGGGTAGATACTAGACTACCTACAGGAGAGGTCAGGTAAGTGTCAGTAGACAGGTGATCAACAGAAGGGAGAGACTAGACTACCTACAGGAGAGGTCAGGTAGTGTCAGTAGACAAATGATCAACAGAGGGTAGACACTGGACTGCCAACAGGAGAGGTCAGGTATGTGTCAGTAGACAGGTGATCAACAGAAGGGAGACACTACACTACCTACAGGAGAGGTCAGGTAAGTGTCAGTAGACAGGTGATCAACAGAGGGTAGATACTAGACTACCTGCAGGAGAGGTCGTGTCAGTAGACAGGTGATCAACAGAGGGTAGATACTAGACTACCTACAGGAGAGGTCAGGTAAGTGTCAGTAGACAGTTGATCAACAGAGGGTAGAGACTAGACTACCTACAGGAGAGGTCAGGTAAATGTCAGTAGACAAATGATCAACAGAGGGTAGATACTGGACTGCCAACAGGAGAGGTCAGGTAAATGTCAGTAGACAAATGGTCAACAGAGGGTAGATACTGGACTGCCAACAGGAGAGGTTAGGTAAATGTCAGTAGACAAATGATCAACAGAGGGTAGATACTGGACTGCCAACAGGAGAGGTCAGGTAAATGTCAGTAGACAAATGATCAACAGAAGTGAGAGACTAGACTACCTACAGGAGAGGTCAGGTAAGTGTCAGTAGACAAATGATCAACAGAAGGGAGAGATTAGACAATCTACAAGAGAGATCAGGTAGTGTCAGTAGACAGGTAATCAGCAGAGGGGAGAGATTAGACAACCTACAGGAGAGGTCAGGTAAGTGTCAGTAGACAGGTGATCAACAGAGGGTAGATACTAGACTACCTACAGGAGAGGTCATGTAAGTGGCAGTAGACAGGTGATCAACAGAAGGGAAAGACTAGTCTACCTACAGGAGGTCAGGTAAGTGTCAGCAGACAAATGATCAACAGAGGGGAGAGACTAGACAACCTACAGGAGAGGTCAGGTAAATGTCAGTAGACAAATGATCAACAGAGGGTAGATACTGGACTGCCAACAGGAGAGGTCAGGTAAATGTCAGTAGACAAATGGTCAACAGAGGGGAGAGATTAGACAACCTACAAGAGAGATCAGGTAAGTGTCAGTAGACAGGTAATCAACAGAGGGGAGAGATTAGACAACCTACAGGAGAGGTCAGGTAAGTGTCAGTAGACAAATGATCAACAGAGGGGAGAGATTAAGACAACCTACAAGAGAGGTCATGTAGTGTCAGTAGACAGGTAATCAACAGAGGGAAGAGATTAGACAACCAACAAGAGAGGTCAGGTATTAAAGTGTCAGTAGACAATTGATCAACAGAGGGGAGAGATTAGACAACCTACAAGAGAGGTCAGGTAGTGTCAGTAGAAAGGTAGTCAACAGAGGGGAGAGATTAGACAACCTACAGCAGAGGTCAGGTGAGTATCGGCAGTCGGGTAATCAACAAAGTGAATTGTGAATTATGATTTCAAGAAAGAATGTAATATCAGGATTTTGGTTTGTTTTGTGTGTAAATAAAACATTTTGGAATGCTTCTTCTATGCAGTCACACCCATATATATAACAGCACTGTCTACTCTTCTTACAGAGGACTTAGAGGCCAGCTCTCAACATTTCTACAGAGCATCTAAAAAGTTGAAACGTAAGATGTGCTGTCAGAATGCTAAGATGACTTGCTGTATCATCGTGGTGGTCATCGTTATCATTGCCGTCGCCATCCTTGTGATATTACGTGAGTTTACATAGCTGTACACCATTTCCTTACATGAATGACTTTTCTGATTGTCATTGCAAATATTATTCTGTACTAGAATGGTGTTGAAACTTACTGCCTTAATTAGCATTGGGTCTTGCTGTCCAGCTAGATTTGAAATGATCTCCTGGGTAAATATGGCTTTTGGTCAAAACATTATCCAATAGATACAAATAAACAAACACCAGACAGAGACAGTGATGCAATATTCAGTCTATTTGTGACACAAACCACTGGTTCTTGTTAACTTGTAGAATCAAGCACAGGTTCTCATTCGGTTGATAAAAATATTTTAATGTTAGTAATTTCAAATCCTGCTAGTAGGTACCTCCATCCTAATCATTTCTGAATATTTCTTCTCATTAAAATCATCATGACTTGATGAAATATCAATAGATTCCTTACCCCCATTTATCCAGAACGCATACAATCATGATCTTATGTCACTGGGTGGAAAATGATGCTCCATCACTTCACAAAGATGGTATGTCACGAAATGAACAGCTGTGCATCGAAGTGTCATTTTTTCACCCAGGAGACATTCTGAGCATGCACGAAACACAGAGACATCATTGATGCCTATTATCAACCTGTATACATAATATATTTGTCTCAGTAACTCAGGAAGATGATGAGAAAGATACCAGTAGTATTATTGTTTAGCTTTTTAAGCAAATTGAACAATTCTGATTTTACTTGCAGTGACAGTGAAGCCATGGGAGCATAATTCTGACAAGCCAGGAAATTCAACGCTGACTGTGACAGCTGATCCTCACAAATTAGATGCAGCAACAACTCATCTTCACAGATTAGGCCCACCCTCGTGATATGAATGGCTCAAGAAAAGAATTCCATACTATGACTTGTTTGTACATTCAATCAAAATACGGAACTGTGCTCTTATTATACTTGTTCCATAAAATGTTCTGTAAATGTACATGTGTATGCACAAAATAGCCAACACAGAAAGGTCTAGATTTGCTAAATAATATCCTGTAGGTTTGCTGGTAATATCCTGTAGGATTACTGGGTTTGCTGGTAACATCCTGTAGGATTGCTAGCTTTGCTGTTAATATCCTGTAGGATTGCTAGATTTGCTTGCCTGTGTCCAATGTTCCAACATTCTGACCCATGTGCCAATCATTAGGTCTTTCTATTACAAATGGAAAGACCTTTTGTTATTCTACGGATTATTATTATTATTATTTTACTTTTGAAATAGCGGCTAAACGGCTCGATATACAGCTTAGATATTTGGCCCCTTTGTAGATACGAGGCTGTACGTTCTGGTACAAGTATTCAATTTTGACCTTGACCTTGACCTATTGAGCTATGGGCTTTTTTGATAAAAACACCATTTTGCGAATATTGACCAAACGCATAAGGCGATGCAGCTGAAATTTAAAATGTGAAAGTTTGCAGATACACCCAATAAAATAACCACTAAAATAAGTAGGTCAAAGAAGCGGTTTTCGAGTTCTCTCCCCTGGTGCTGTTTTTCGTGTGGCTGTGTACAGCCAAAACTAAAGAACATATCTAAAAGAAACTTGATGGTTGGTAAGTGTTACATATTGCTGTAGTTATATTTTTGAATTGTTACGTAACAAGAAAAAGTAGTTATCTCCCTTTTAATGATTTTCAAAACCCGGTATTTTATAAGGAAATAAGCTACGGCATTGATACTCCTAATATTAATGAACACTTTAATGACCGAAAAGAATGTGACCTTAAATTTGACCTTTGACCGTACAGGAGCGTCTCTATATGAGTGCAAATTTTGATAGTGAAATCTTGAACGGCTAATGCGATCAGCCTAAAAATAAGGTCACGTGACCTACATCATGTCACAAGGTCACCACTTGTCTCAGAACTCGGCCTTGACCTTGACCTTTGAAGCGGTAAGCATCCAAATATCGAAAATACGGCTTCCATTTTCTAAAAAACTAACACACTGACAGTTACAAAACAATGAGACAATAATGGGCACAATATTGTCTTTCTTTTGGCGCTATTTATAAAACGATCCAATGTGACCTTGACCTTGAATATCGCACAATGTAAAAAACAATGTTCGCATTTTTCTCAAAAACTACAACATGCAGGAATCTGTAATTTAGTGCATTTGTAGTGCATGATACAGGTATGACGTCACTGAATTTTCAACGTGACCTTGACCCTGGTTTTTCAGATATGGCCCCCGACAGTTTTCAGACTACAGCGCCATAACTTGAAAACTGTTAGGAATTCTAACTTGAAATTTGCACATGAATGTAGGTCATTACATGAGGTAACAGAACATCAGTAGAACCCATAAAAAGATACCAGAAAGATTGGGAGATAATTAGCCATTTCTGAAATTTTGGATTTATTCAAATTTTGCGAAAATTATGCATCCAATCATCACTATTTTTAGGCACGATTGAGGGAATATATTTTTGTATTTGTCTATGAAATTTCAAGAATATAGCTTTGATAGGTTTAGAGATATTAAAAAAACAATTTTCCCGAACTATTAAGCCGTTAAATGGTCACATGTTGATTTCATCTATTCAATGGATGTTGTCAATTTCGCTATAGCGATTCGGCTGTAACACTCGAGGAATCCAGTGTTCGCAATTAAATAAACGTCGTGCTACATGACGGGGCCGGCTCAATTTTGTAAACCTTTTATCTCTTGAACCGCAATAGTTACGAACTTGTAATTTGCTGCCACTTAATTCCAATACTGTGTTCTTTCGTTGACAATTACTCCGTACCGGGAACAGTAATTGTGGAAAACTTGAACAGTTACGAGAAAGCCGTTAGTTTGCAATAATACAGCGTAGACAGAGGCTTAGCGATACTGGTATTCGAAAACAAACAAGGGGAATAACTTGCTTCCCTGGAAGTGCGCACACTGTTCTTTAAATACGCACGAGTGTTCCTTTTACGGCGAGCGTAGGAAAATAACTGTTTTCCAAGCAAGCTCGGCAGGGATGGCATTAGGTGTCTCGATTAAAGACCCTAAAACGAGGGCGTATTTGATGTCGCCGTTTACGTGGAATGTTCCCAGATGAAGTACGAATGGACTGTACACAGAAGGTAGGCATTTGTTTACTAATTTAAGAACAATACCCAGTCGACTAAAATTGCGCGCCACATGACGTAAGTTCACCGGCATCTCTGCAACTGCATCTCGTTGTTGTTTCACACGATTTGTGGATACTATGCTGAAGTTTCTGGTACAGGTCCTCAATTTTGATTGAGGGAATACATATATATGTGTTTGGAATTGTCAGTAAAAATGCATTCACATTGTTGCAGGCAGGATACAATTTTCGCCCCCAATTACCATGCTGTTTGAAGTATGTTGATGTACGCGACGAAATAAGTGTGGAGCGACATATATTCAGTACCCAGATAGAGCGGGACTCAAATAGAATACAATAGACTTTCAACAGTTTAACTTTTTTGCAATTGTTTGAACGACGGCACATAACGATGAAAGTTCACACTCGATCTAAGGCTCGCGCAATCTAGACAAATTAAACTTTCCGGAAAATGTGTAGTATATGCCACATCACAATACAGCGAAATAATACCTATGGGGGACGTCATGGAAAGACCGTGACATTGTACCCACAATGTCTAGTATTTTTTTGTTATCGTCATACTCATTAATACATATAGTAGTAGTACATGTACATTTCCCACATCTCTCAGGTCTTGCTTTTCCACAGAAATCCGATTCCCATCAGCACTCCCACAAAATAATTCCCGGGCATCCAACAGATTCCTTTAAAATTTTAGCAATTGGTATAGAAATGATAGCTTTGGATTCCCTTGAAATGAGCGAGTGAGTAGGATTTAACGTCATTTTCAACAATTTTCAGTCATATCACGACGGTGCCTACATGTGCCAGAGAGTGTCCACAGTTCCTATTATCCTGGACACTGATCAGCCCAGCCAGTAAAGCACCTGGTCACCCGTCCAAGTATTGACCGAGCTCAGCGTTGCTTAACTTTGGTAATCTAACGAGAACCTGTGTGCCCAACATGATACGCGATTCCCATGGATTCTCATCTATAAGTTAGACTGTGAGAATCTGTTTGGATTCCTGTATATTGACAAAAATCAAGGCCTGATCTCTGAAGATAAATGTACTAACTTTATTGTGTGGAATATCTTCCTAATGAACATCTTCCCCAGAATGGTATCCTCAGCCATTCATTGTGCAACCCTCACAAGCACAGCTTTGGTATCAAAATAACCCACATTTAAGACCATGTTAAAAATGCTGAGGTGAAATGTTTTTGTCACAGCATTTACTACAACAATTGCTGAATGTCATGGCTAATTGTGAGGGCTGCTGTTGGCACAATCAATACTTCAGTCTCCCATTTACTTCCTCACTGTGATAATATTATATTAGGTTCCACAACAACAACATTCCCAATAGCCTCCTATAATAGCACCATAATACAAGCATGTATCTTCCTGTGATAATCCCTCTGATAACTGTTAGAGGAAGTGAAATTTCCCACCCTTATATCTGGGGTGATCACATTTATTAGAACAGAAAGTTGACAAAATGGTTCAAAATCATATATATAATCCATTATTTCTTTGTTAATTCAATGATTGGACAGTGATCAAATAATTGAACCACTGATTGAATTTTGTCCCCAATATTGGGGTGATTCAATTTTGATTACTATACTTGGCTGTGCACACCTGTCATGCCTGTGCTGATTAACACCAGCATCTCCGAAATGAAAGAACATAAAGAATTGGGAGACCACTTTACACACACTGCTGAACAGACAGAGATAATTGGTGTAGGCTATGTGTGATGTGTACATAAATTCAGAGGCAGGGCAACCTTTGACTGATTGTGAGATGTTTTAAATGAGTAATAAGGTCATAGGGTCATTGAGATATGCAAGTTTCACCATATAGTTTGAGCTGGCCAAATTTTAGGCCTACAATTGCATGAGCCTCGCATAATGCAATGTTGCAGTACCAGAGAATAATCCTGTATAAATCATTCATATTTTCTCTTTCAATGGATCCAAGAAATGAGTGGAACGATGGTATTTGAAACCAGAAGTAAGTTCAAGAGCTCAATCGGTGCTGTTTAACCCATGAAATGGACCCATTTCTTGATAATAGAATTTGATGTTACAAGATATATAGTGCAATATGTTGCTCAAATCTATCAACTAGAACATGGCAAAAAAAACTGTGTAAAATCTGAATAACTGATTCTGTTAATGCAGTACAAAATATCTAATAACCATATTCACATACTACTTCAAAACGATAGTGCTGAATGACCTAAAAACCTACCTCATTTGCACACTTACACCTAAAATCAACCTTGTCAATTCACTAACTGTTGAGTTTAAGTCCGTGTAACCTTGCACAATTCAATTTTTGTTTTTTGTTTTTGGTTTCTCAAAATCAAAAATTGAAATTTGACCATCAATTTTCAATTTTCGTTTTCGGTTTCTCAGAATCAAAAATTGAAATTTGACATTCAATTTTCAATTTTCGTTTTTCGTTTTACTTTGCGCAAAAATGAAAATCAAATATTGAAAATTGCCTCGACTTGCCTGTTTTTCGTTTTTTATGTCTCCCCCAACTATGTTGGGGGGAGACATCTAGTGTTTGTGCTGTCTGTCTGTCTGTCCGTCTGTCTGTCTGTCTGTCTGTCTGGATGGATGTATGTCTGTCTCTCTGGATGGATGTCTGTCCGTCCCCTTGCCTTGTCTGCAAGATATCTTGAGAACTACTGGATGGAATTTCACCAAACTTGGATGGAAGCTTCATTGGGATAGCCCCTCATTTGATTAGGTTTTGGTTTATGTGCGTGCATTCATCCGTGTCCGGTGTCCGTCCGTCCGTCCATCTACTTGTACATGTATATACAGGCCTTGTCTGCAAGATATCTTGAGAACTACTGGACGGAATTTCACCCCACTTGGATGGAAGCTTCAGTGGGATAGCCCCCTCATTTGATTATGTTTTAGTGTGTGTGCGTGCATTCATCCATGTCCGGTGTCCGTCCGTCCGTCCATCTACTTGTACATGTATATACAGGGCTTGTCTGCAAGATATCTGGAGAACTACTGGACGGAATTTTACCAAACTTGGATGGAAGCTTCATTGGGATAGCCCCCTCATTTGATTAGGTTTTGGCGTATGTGGGTGCATTCATCCGTGTCCGGTGTCCATCCATCCGTCCATCTACTTGTACATGTATATACAGGCCTTGTCTGCAAGATATCTTGAGAACTACTGGACGGAATTTCACCCCACTTGGATGGAAGCTTCAGTGGGATAGCCCCCTCATTTGATTAGGTTTTGTTGTGTGTGCGTGCATTCATCCATGTCCGGTGTCCGTCCGTCCGTCCATCTACTTGTACATGTATATACAGGGCTTGTCTGCAAGATATCTGGAGAACTACTGGACGGAATTTCACCAAACTTGGACGGAAGCTTCATTGGGATAGCCCCCTCATTTGATTAGGTTTTGGTGTATGTGGGTGCATTCATCCGTGTCCAGTGTCCGTCCATCCGTCCATCTACTTGTACTTGTATATACAGGCCTTGTCTGCAAGATATCTTGAGAACTACTGGACGGAATTTCACCCCACTTGGATGGAAGCTTCAGTGGGATAGCCCCCTCATTTGATTAGGTTTTGGTGTGTGTGCGTGCATTCATCCATATCCGGTGTCCGTCCGTCCATCCATCTACTTGTACATGTATATACAAGGCTTATCTGCAAGATATCTGGAAAACTACTGGACGGAATTTCACCAAACTTGGATGAAAGCTTCATTGGGATAGCCCCCTCATTTGACTAGGTTTTGGTGTGTGTGCATGCGTTCATCCGTGTCCGGTGTCCGTCCGTCCATCTACTTGTACATGTATATACAGGCCTTGTCTGCAAGATATCTTGAGAACTACTGGACGGAATTTCACCACACTTGGGTGGAAGCTTCAGTGGGATAGCCCCCCTCATTTGATTATGTTTTGGTGTGTGCGTGCATTCATCCATGTCCGGTGTCCGTCCGTCCGTCCATCTACTTGTACATGTATATACAGGGCTTGTCTGCAAGATATCTGGAGAACTACTGCACAGAATTTCACCAAACTTGGATGGAAGCTTCATTGGGATAGCCCCCTCATTTGACTAGGTTTTGGTGTGTGTCCATGCGTTCGTCCGGTGTCCGTCCATCTGCTTGTACATGTATATACAGGCCTTGTCTGCAAGATATCTTGAGAACTATTGGATGGAATTTCACCAAACTTGGATGGAAGCTTCATTGGGATAGCCTCCACATTTGATCAGGTTTTGGTGTATGTGTGCATACATCCATCCGTGTCCGGTGTCCGTCCGTCCGTTCATCTACTTGTACATGTATGTACAATGAAAATCGCTTCTTTGTAATTAATATTTTTAGATACGCAGCTTTGTTTAAGATACTTATTGCTACATTAATTTTACAGCACTTTCCCTTAAATTATGTGCCCATTCAAGGCAAGGTGGGAGGTTGGGGGAGACGTATGTTTTTGCTCAAAAAAACAACCAGCATAGGCTTCATGCCGGAGCAGCAACTCAAGGGTCAAAGCGGAACCTCTAGTTGATTTTAATTTTGACGCATCAATGTTAACTGCGTTAAGGCTTATGATGTCACTTTCGGTCCACGGAGTAGTATGGAAAGCGCAAATCGGATTGTTTAGGCAGGTGTGGAGCACAATATGGAAATCCAGTAGGGGGAAAGATATGGGAGTGTCACCACACTATAGATCCCTGGAGCCAGGTATTCAAGCTAGATTATAATGGGCCAATGTCCAGAAGTGAGTAGGCATTCGTGCAGTAGGTGTGAAGCATTATATGGAGAACAACAGGGTTGATACACATGAGTTTCATTAAAGTAGGGTAAAATATTAAATACGTGGGTACCCTAATCATAACCCCAAAAGAAACTTCCCGCGTCGATGCGTTGTTGCTTTTGACACCCGCACTTAAAGCGTTGAAGCCTTTTTGACGCTGAACGTTGACGGGCATGTGAACGCTTCAACGATCCAGGTCCCAAAAATAGAGAATGAAGATTGGACCTGAAGCATTGAAGCAGTTAGACGTCTGGCATCAAACGTGACGTTTGTGTGCTTGTTTGGAATGATGGTTGACGGAATGCTGGCCATATACGGATTTCGCGGCCCATCACCGCGATGCTTACTCTTATTGGTATTAAATCTTTGTTGGTATCTTTATGAATACTATATTTCAAATCAATAACAAATAGCGGTTGGGTGCACGAATGCTGTTCGCTTTTGTAGTGCTCTAAACATCTATTTTTAGAAATGAGAAAATCTAAGACTGCGTCCTGATTGGCTCAGGCCTCCATGCCAATGACCAATGACAACTGCGGGATGCCACCTATCCAGACCTGTCTGGTTCATCTTCACAAGTCCAGGTAAATCGTGAATCCTCTCACAGGGTTTACCCGGACATTTTTGGTGATTCGAGTGAGTTTTTGAGTCCTTGCCTCAATCTCGAACATTTCATCCCCCGAGGTTATTTTGAATTAGCATGTCGGTATCCCAAGCCGGCGGTTTTTGCTTTGACTCTCGACGATTTCAGCCGGACATCAAAGTTATGCCAGCGATGTCACATCTCAAACACTGCAGCTAGTGGTTTGGCGTAATGAGCTTGCTGAGCCTGTTCAATAATTGGTTTGATTTAGAGGATACCCCTCGATCTTTGTTTTATCCAGAACTACCGTGGGCAACTAACCAAGGCAATGCATAGATACCCTAACAAATCGATCAATACACTGGCTCCCGAGGATGGCCTGGTGGGTCACATGCCTCTCACGCTCCACACCTCTTATACGACATGATTTGCGTTTTCTATTCTACTCGTCCAATCTTCATAAATTAATATCCTATCAATGCTCCCCAATCGTACATGTCGCTATATAGGATCTTACGTATTTCAATTGAATGTGGTGTTCTGAGCGCCCATATATGGATATTTAATAGCATTATGACATCATGGTCGCATCTGGACTCATCCATTTGCAGTCGGGGAGGGGAGATAGGTTAATTGTGGATCATTTACCCCAATGTTTACACCAAAGATCAGTCCATATATTTACCCCCTATTATGGCGCCACAATGTCGGGACCGCGGCAACATGAAAAGACACCCCGCCAGCGAGCCGGATATTTCGGCTGAGCCAACCAAAAATTCTTTGTCATCAATGTTTCCTTCAAAGAACTATGAAGCGTTCTCGGGATTGGTTAACACGCGAGTTACTGTAAGTCTGTTAGATCCTACAAGCGACAGTATCCAAATGGGGAGCAGATAGGATTTAATTTTTTAGATTGCTACTCGTCATACCGGAAGTGACATCATAACCCGTCCGTGCGAACTTAACATTGATACGTCAAAGTTAAAATAAAAAAACGAAAAACGGACAAGTCGAGGCAATTTTCAATATTTGATTTTCATTTTTGCGTCAAGCAAAACGAAAAACGAAAATTGAAAATTGACTGTCAAATATCAATTTTCGTTTTTTGTTTTTCTAATCCCAGAATCAAAAATTGAATATTGACGGTCAAATTTCAATTTTTGATTTTGAGATTACAGAAACAAAAAACGAAAATTGAAAATTGACGGTCAAATTTCAATTTTTGATTTTGAGAAACCAAAAACGAAAAACGAAAATTGAACTGTGCAAGGTTACACGGACCAGTTTAAACCAGAATGGAAGATACTGAACAATGCAAACCATCTTTCATCCATGACAAAATCATAACAGGACAAGATGCTAGGATCAGTGATGCTCCTTGGTCAATATTGTTTAATTCTATCTGTGATCACTTGAATACAGAAAATTAAGTTTAAAATACCGCACAAGATGATGGCGGTTGTTAATCCAGAACTGATTTCCTAGTTGTCAAAGCTGAATTTAATTGTGAATATTTATGACCGTTATTATGTGTGGACCAACATGTTTATTATTTTTCCAGATTTACCATATTTATATATCTATATCTCCAAAGGTTGCAGATTTCATGTGGACCCACCTATCTGACATGTACATTGTACACTACGTTGAATTAACAAAGGTTGGCATTTTAGCATAATATATTTATACTAATAAATTGATTTTATATCTTGTAGGTCTTCTGTATATTTTCAGCGATTTAAGTATTGTATTCTACATATCTGAAAGAAAGACAATTTTAGATAAATGATATTTTAGATCATTTCAGATATTGACAATGGTAGCAAAATTGTATGTCTTAAATAATTTGATCATAAATTTTATGTGTAATCGATGTCTATCATACTGTCGTATAAATGATTCATTTTATATTTACATTTCTTCCATGTCCTGCTGGTTATCAAATTTTCAGGGTTTGTAAATTCTCAACATTACTGAAGTTTTATATACTTTGTTGCGTGATGACACTGATTAGGTGTTCTGAAATGGATTTTTGAGCTGCTGATAAAAAAAAAATACTTGTATGGCTCCCTGACATTCTTATTAATAAAAAAAACAAAAAAACAATTTTTTTCCCAGCAACTCAGTTGTATTCATCTTGCAATAAAGAGCTTTATGCAAACAACCTATCCCAAGTTAATAGAGGCATTACAATAAATTTTATAATGAAATAAATTTCTTCTTTCTTTTGTTGATTCATATACATGTTTACTCCATTGTGGCTCGATTGATGGTGAAAGCAAGGTACACTGATTTGCAACCAAGGACATAGATCTTACAAACTAGTGAACGTGGTACTATGTCTGATCAGAATGAAGGAGTGCATTTGTATGGTGTGAGCAGTAAAGAAGATTTTAATGATGAATGAAAGTGAAATTCCAACATATAGAATGCATCCAAGTAATGCAGTAGTTCAGTTCATGCAACATCAAATATCTAGATGTTAATCCATTTCCCACAATAGTTCGGCAGACAAATGGGAAGGTTTGGTTGAACCTTGTGGTGAAGGTCCCACAGTGATTTTTGGGTGATTTCATATCTACATACCATGTACATATAAAAAATGAAGGGTGCGCACCTGGCATCCTTAAAGATTTACTTACTATGACAACTGCAGGACAAACTAACCGATATTCTAGGAATGTGAATAATTTCATCAATACGTTGAGTTTGAGTCAAGCTTCAGCTGTAAATGAAAAAAATATCCAAGATGGCTGCTCTGGTGACATCACAGTGACATCATTTTCCAAGCAAATGCAGTTCTTTGCAGTTCTCCACATAAACTGGAAAATAATTGTGATACGAAATGAAATACTTTGCGGCATGTTTACTCTAAACGGACAAAAATCTAAAAGAAGAATCAACCGTAGAGGTCCGCTTCCCCCGTGCTGCTGCTGCATGCTGCGCAGACGCAGATCTCTATGCTAGACTTTTTTTGGTAGGTGATATCCCATATCATTGATTAAGAGTATGATTTTGAAAATGGAGATCACTCTGATGAGCCATGCATCCCAAAGTCAGTGAACATGTTGCATTTTATGAACAAACTGCATGTTTAAGGTGTTAACAGTACGGTAAGTTGGTTAGATGAAATGAATTTGGGAAGAAGAAATTGTTGAAAATAATTTTTAAGTGAAAACCAGATAAGATCCCAACCATCCTTTTACCAAAGTCAAGCCACTGTCCAAGTTTGAAGTCGATTGGTTGAATAGTTCTCGAGTCATTGGCCAGACAAGAAATGTGTAAAGACCCAACTGCTGACGATGCAAGATGGCTGATGGTGGCCATCTTGGATTACACAAGTAACTGAAAAGCAATCTCAACTGTCCTCTCACTGATGTCAAGGCACTCTCCAAGCTTCTAGTCGATCGGTTCAATAGTTCTTGAGTTATTGGTCAGAGAAGAAATGTGTAACGGGACGGACTTATGTGGCAGGAATAAAAATTGGCCAAGATACCATTTTTGTAACGCCCACATGGTCACCATCTTCGATAATAATAACAAGATGCTCCGCTCTGATGTTTTCATGAATAGACTCCAAATGACCACAGCGTGATAAGCTTTAAAGTCTAAATATTTTAAGCTCTCGAATATTTCTTTCAGTCCCAGAGTCCAAAGAAGAGGATCGTTAAAAGGACATATTCCCAAACACCATCCCCAGCCAGATATTCCGGAATCTCAATCTTGATATAGTATTATTTTGGTTCCCTGCAATGCATGGGCCATGCATTTAGACCCCTTGAGAATTTATACTATATGGTTTGTTGCCAAGGCGATCACAATACCAAACTGTACAATTCTGTTTCTAAGAGGAAATATCAGTGGTTAAACATTATTATGTGTTTTGTTTAGATCAGAAAAATGAATTGATTTGGACCTGCAAGTGGCAAACTGACTGCCTTTGTTTAAGGAAACTTCTTTTCAATGGAGATTTGACATTGGCCCTGTATATGTTAATTGGATCTACATTAAAAACTAGAAAGAAATAGACCAAAAGCAAAATATTTTATTTCATATTTTATTATTTATTTATTTTCTAAACTAAACTGTGCCAAAAAACGCATTTTCCTGAAAAATGATGTCCCCATGACATCACCAGAGTGACCATCTTGAATATTTTTAGATTGCCATGTAGAGTTGGACCAAGAGATATTCATTATAGTGCGATCAGGTTTATCTCAAGTTCAAGGCTAATGAAATTCAGATATTGATGAATCGATTCCCATCCCAGTTATTTTGAACTGTCCTTGCCATTGGAAACAAGATGTTTTTATCAAAATGAGGTGGTCACCCTTTGGTTTTGCTATCTGCATGGTCCGTAGATGACAAATCAACAACATGAATTGCAGGCAAGAACCTAAAAGGTGCGTGCACCCCTCAGCCTGTTTTTATTAGTCAAGTAGGATCAGGGCTGCATCTAGAGCCAATTTTGTTCCGGAAAACGTATGGGCACCCAAAACTCATATGAAACAAAAAACGAAAGCGTTGTTGTTCAATTTGAAAGGATTTCTGAAGAAAATACTCCTAGAAAAAACATAGCTGGGTATTGAATTTCATGTTAATAAACCTCTGTTTTGTGATTGATCACAAGCTTTGCGCTGAAATTCACTAAAAAAAATTTGACTCTTGATAATAATGAATTAAAGCTCGTGTGAAACACGGGCGAAGAGCATTTCCCCAGATAATTTTGTAACACATAATTTGGTACTCACAGGGCTTTAGATCTCCCCAATTTGGGCACACCCCCTATTAGGGGTGGCAATTGTTTTTAGGATGGGACAGAGGGTGGGGCACATACCCCTGGAGGATGAGCAATCAGGAATCATCCCTGGTAGAAGTGCCTCTAAGAAGGGATTTCTTCATCAATGATCGAAACCCAGTGCGAGGCAACACCAACTTTATTTTGCGTTTCATGGGCTCACCGACATTAAAAAATCGAATAAAAATAAAATTTCAAATTGCCACCGTGACTTCTATATTTTCTACAAAAGTTTGAACATAAAGATTTTAACCCTCTTTTTATTCCTGCTTGTATGAATTAGGCTGTTGTATTCTATCTGAAACAATGCCAGCAAATAAAAATGCCAAACAACAATACGAAGCTGCGCATCTGAAAACCCCTCAGCTCTGGGCGCCAGCCATTCATAATGTATTCAATTTAAAACAAGACTTCAGGAACACCAAGCAGTCAAGTAACAAATATACAGATTATGAAAAATGTTGCCATTAGAAATGGCCTCAAACGTTTCCGTCCAATCAGAGAAACCGGTATTCATTACATAAGTCTGTTGATGCATCGATGATGTATACCAAATTTTACATCGAACATTTGAAAATTATCTGAGATAGAGATCCCTAATGATTTCGCATAAATTAAAGATGGCCACCCATCCTTCCCACCACTCAGAGAAACTGATGTGGTTATTCATTGCAAGTCTCTTGATACATAGATTCTGTATACCAAGTTTCATATAGAACACTGAAATGGCATCAAAGATAAACATCATTAAAGATTTTGCATAAAGATGGCCACCAAGGTTTCCGCCCAAGCAGAAAAACCAGAACTGTCTATTGATACATCGATGATGTATACCAAATTTTACATTGAGCACTTGAACCGTATCAGAGATATAGATCATTAATGATTTCGCATAAATTAAAGATGGCCGCCCATCCTTCCCGCCACTCAGAGGAACCGATGTGGTTATTCATTGCAAGTCTCTTGATACATCGATGCTGGATACCAAGTTTCATATAGAACACTGAAATGGTATCAAAGATATATATCATTGAAGATTTTGCATAAATTAAAGATGGCCGCCAAGGTTCCGCCCAATCAGAAACGCCAGAACTGTCATTTATCGTAAGTCTATTGATGCTTCGATGATATATACCAAATTTTACATCGAGCACTCGAACAGTATCAGAGATAGAGATCATTAATGATTTTGCATAAATTAAAGATGGCCGCCCATCCTTCCCGCCACTCAGAGGAACTGATGTGGCTATACATTGCAGATCTCTTGATACATCGATGCTGAATACCAAGTTTCGTATAGAACACTTGAATGGTATCAGAGATATATATCATTGAAGCTTTTGCATAAATTAAAGATGGCCGCCAAGGTTTTCACCGAATCAGGGAAACTGGTTTGGTCATTCCTTTGAAGTTTCTTGATGCATCGATGATCTATACCACGTTTCACACTGAACAGAGAAATGGTACCTAAGATACACAAGATTAATGATTTCGCATAAATTAAATATGGCCGCCAAAGTTTCCAACCAATCAGGTCCAGATTCAATAGGGTTTCTGGGTCATGAGCATATGGATGTGCAGTGCAAGTTTGGGGTGCCTAGGGTAAGTCGTTCTAAAGATATCTTGGTAACAAGAAAGCTGTGATGGTTTCGCATAAATTAAAGATGGCCGCCAAAGTTTCTAACCAATCAGGTCCAGATTCAATAGGGTGCTGGGTCACAAGCATAAGGATGTGCACTGCAAGTTTGGTGTGCCTAGGGTAAGTCGTTCTGAAGATATCTTGGTAACGAGAAAGGTGTGACGGACAGACGTACATGACGACGACAATACCCTTCGGCCAAATTTTGGCCGAGGGGTAAAAAACATATACCTTTCACTATAATTTTTCACTGTAAGTCAGCGAATTGTTGTTGTTGTAAAATGGGCAATAATGACATTCTATGTACATGCATAAATTGGGAACCTTCACTGGCTGTGTGATCTATCACTCTGTCTTGGTACCGGGTACCCATATTTCGACAGTGATGCAGTATGTCAGAGCTAGAAAATGGAGGGTGTTTCAACAACTCAGCCGATACAGCATGGTTTAAGTTACTGTTGAAGCATGCGGCTGTTGGAACACATGCAAAATTTGCTA
>JAVTVY010038498.1:0-15633 GCA_036873755.1 Hanleya hanleyi | reverse complement strand
AAGCATTCAGTTGGACGATTCTGTTCCTTGCGCATCAATGAAATTCTGGAAAACATCAACCCAGGATATCGGCATATCGAAGACGGTCAGTACACGACACGCCGCAGTCGATAAATATCAAGTCAAGGAAGTCACACCTACCAATGAGGTTATACGGTGCAGCTATACATGTTTGCATGACAGAGGCAATGAGTATCGAATATGTTTTGTGATCATTACTAATCGTATCGTAATTCAATGAACATGACGTACAATGTTTTAATCTTGTGAATCTTACTCCAATGACTAATGTGGTATTTCGGGAAAGGTCCGTGATACATGTAATTGTAATGTGTGATTATAGATGTTCGAACAGTAGTGACCTTGTTAGACACACAAGAATACACGCTGGAGAAAAGCCATATAAATGTTCATGTGTGATTATAGATGTTCGATCAGTAGTGACCTTGTTAGACACACAAGAACACACACTGGAGAAAAGCCATATAAATGTTCATGTGTGATTATAGATGTTCGATCAGTAGTGACCTTGTTAGACACACAAGAACACACACTGGAGAAAAGCCGTATGAATGTTCAGTGTGTGATTATAGGTGTACCAATAACAGTGACCTTGTCAAACATATGAGAACACACACTGGAGAAAAGCCGTATGAATGTTCAGTGTGTGATTATAAGTGTACCAATAACAATGACCTTGTGAAACATATGGGAAACAAACACTGGAGAAAAGCCGTATGGATGTTCATCATGCGATTATAGATGTAACAGAAACAGTCATCTTGTTATACACATGAGAACACACACTGGAGAAAAGCCGTATGGATGTTCAGTATGCGATCATAGATGTAACAGAAACAGTCATCTTGTTATACACATGAGAACACACACTGGAGAAAAGCCGTATAAATGCTCTACGTGTGATTATAGATGTTCCTACTATAGTACCATTGGAACCATTGTGCATGGCGGCCAAACGTTGGCCCAATGTGTTGTATTTCATCGAGTCAATGTCGCCACCCGACGTCGGCTTAACGACGACCTTTTGCACCGCTGCCTGATGATGTGACCGGCTTTGGTTAAAGAGTCACTCCAACGTTGGATCAGCATCGGATCAACGTCGCCACAACGTGTATAAAATACAATTGCATCTGCCCAAAGGTGACCCTGAATTGGCCCAACATTGATGGATGAGCCCTCCCCCCCCCCCGACTGACATACTGCTCTTGTGCACAGGGTGATGCATTTGGATGCTCTTACCGGGTTCCAATATATATCAGTAGTATCAGTAATTAAGTAGGATCTAGATTCAAGTAATTCAAAGAAAGACAACTTTAAACAGCAAATTGTTCAATGAAGCTTACACAAGATACATGGAACGGTTATCAAGATTCTGTCATTGTACGTGTATCGGTATCATTAACAATAGCCAACTACTTCAAATGTAACCTGTATTCCACTGACATACATGCACTGTTACCACACTGTATGACGAAGTTGGACCACAGATTACACTCCATTGCACATTTGTTCAAAACCGATTGTCCGTGATTTAATTTCCACACTATATGGCAAGTGATTGTCAATCATTGTAATATTTAACATAATAATGTCCATATATTGACAAATAATTATATTATTTTAAACAGTATTTTATTTTCATAGTGTAAACATGATGGAAATGGGGATTGGGGAACAGGCAAAGCCTATATAAACCCCTCTCCCCACATACAGAAGATTTATTCATAAATGACACACACTACTGCACAACTGGCCATTAACATACCATTAACAAACCATTAACTTTAACCATTAAACACCATTAAAGAACCATTAACTTTGGCCATCAAATTGCCATTAATTGCATCCATTTTAAGGGGATGAAGCCCCCATTAAGCTTCGACCACACCCATTAAATTCCACAAGCTATTCCAAAAAGTTAATGGTCATAGTTAATCGTATTTTAATGGTTCATATTTAATGGTATTTTTACCATTAACACTTTTAATGGGTCAACAACCCATTAACATTCCCATTAAAATGCCATTATTTGCTTCCAAATTAAGGGTGCCATTAATAAATGTTAATGGGGTAGACAAATATCATGGGTTTTTAATGGCACAGAGTTTAATGGCCTGTAATAAATTACTGATTTAATGCCAATTTAATGGCATAAATGTATCAATATTTCTGATGCTAACTATTGTAAGAATGTAGTAATTATTTAGTCCTGTAATTAGCGGGTGGTTTTAGTTCAAAGGCTCTGTGGCTAAACCACAATTTACGACAGCAGCCATTTTTTCCAGTAGGAGGTCAATATCTGTAACAGCCCTGACTGCCCATACCTTGGAAGTCTCACGAATGGCCACACAGCATAAAGCGGGGGCTACAAGAGAATCCGCTTTTTGCGATATTCGTAATGCCGGTTTCGGCCGCAAGGTGGCGCTAGCGCCCACGGCATTTTGGTCTGTTCCGGTTGTCTGCCAAACATGTGCAGGAGGGAAGACGGGTATTGTACTTCGCCTCGTTTCGTCAGATTTTCTCACTGATGGAGACGTCCTTGATAGTTTACGTAAGTATAGTCATCAAGTCTAATTTTTACTCGTTTGTACAAGCATAATAAAAGCCGCTTTGTCAACAATTTGGGCAATCAAAGCTCGTCGTTGTTGTTGCTATAAAACATTTGTTTAGTTATAGTAGAGACTTGCGTGTCATCGACTCAGGGATAAAGGATTTTTTTTGCAGAAGAAATACATGGTATAATAACTAGATAATTAAAAAACTAAAAATAAATAGCTATTAGTGCAAAAACTACTTCCTCAGTATTTATGAGAAGTTAGAAGACATATGGCGCATTAATTTCCTGTTCAGTGTGTCTTTTCACAATAAAATTATGAAACACTACCAGCCGTCCTAACTGAGGCCGGTTGGGTTCTTTTTTATCACATTATAATCATACAGCTACATTAACAGCTACATGGTAGTCGGGTTAACTAATAATCCGATTATTTCTCACAGTACTTGATCAAACAATAGAGTGTGGTTAATCAGGCTGAACTTCCGGCCACCCACCATGTTTTATAACAACAACAACGACGAGCTTTGATTGCCCAATTTGTTGACAAAGTGGCTTTTATTATGCTTGTACATACGAGTAAAAATTAGACTTGATGACTATACTTACGTAAACTACCAAGGACGTCTCCACCAGTGAGAAAATCTGACGAAACGAGGCGAAATACAATACCCGCCTTCCCTCCTGCACATGTTTAGCAGACAACCGGAACAGACCGAAGTGCCGTGAGCGCTAGCGCCACCTTGCGGCCGAAACTGGCATTACGAATAGCGCAAAGGCGGATTGTTACAGGAGTAATAATGATTAATTAGCCTGACCTGTATACTAGTATCTAAATATCTAATATTTAGCTAATTATTATGCTCAGAACAACGTATCTCTGGCATCCCCTGTATGCCTATCTGTGACATGCTGAATGCCACGACGTCAAGTTTTGCCACAATCAATGAATCACTTTCATAGAAACCGCCATTTCAGGATGTATTATATACAATTAACTCTCCACATAATCGTTGGCTTCCACGTGTATCAACATTTATCTTTCGATCTGGATAGCAAGGACAATGCGTTCTGCGGAACTTGGATAACGGATTATCCTGGTATCCTATACTCAAGAATGCCAATATACAGGATATCGGATATCCAGCATAATCATCATATCAATTCTGCACTATATTTCCAGATGATTATCCTGGAAGTGAATATCCAGCATTATCCATCACAATATATGAGGCTAAGGGAACTTGTATTATGGTGTAATTTAAAATAACGAGAGAAACCAAAGTATAATTGTGAAACCTGTATTCCATCAATAAATTGATTTTGAGTAAGGTATACAATAACATGCACAGCGGCAATGCACAAAACTCACAATGACAGATTTTACTTTTCAATTGTGAATGTTACAAACCACTGAGAATCGCAGAAATTTTTCTACATAAATGCCGCCACAAAAATATTTCTTGTATACCGATGCAGCCCTAACGGTGATGAGAACTGGCCCCGGTAAAAATCCTGTTGCATCGAACCAACATTTAACACAATACGTTGTTGAGGTGAAGTTATTTTCGCTATGTCATTTGCCTTGGCATTGCTAATTGAGGGGACTGCAAGTGCGGAGGATTTGAAAATGCTGGAATGGCGAGGCTGCTGTCCATACTGACACAGAGGCTCTGCAACAAATGAAAGGAATAAAGTTAATGAGTTTGTCAGCCATCTAAGGACAGAAATGGCAAACTAAATGGAAAACTAAAATATTGGCCTGAGTGTGCGGGGAGGGGGGGGGGGAGGGTTAGGGTGCATGAATTAGACAAGAGTGTATGCCACTGTATGTGGCAAGGAGAAGAATATTCCAGAGGAAAGTGGCTACATCACAATACCATTGTTTGTCAACAAGATTATCTTTTTAAAATTTTGCTCTTTGAGGCCCATGTAGTAACGATTATGTATACCCCCCCCCCCCCCATGGCACCCAAACAGTTCAAGGTATCAACATCCTATCTACAGTTTAGAGTAGTTCATGCTCAAAATAAT
The DNA here is from genome assembly GCA_036873755.1 of Hanleya hanleyi. Taxonomy (NCBI): domain Eukaryota; kingdom Metazoa; phylum Mollusca; class Polyplacophora; order Lepidopleurida; family Hanleyidae; genus Hanleya; species Hanleya hanleyi. The sequence continues at coordinate 11,024 of JAVTVY010038498.1, read as the reverse complement.
GCCCACTCACGTTAAGAATGCAGTTTCATTCTATTACGCATGTTTTGTAGAGTTGATAGCCCACTTTCACCCTCTCAGCCAGATCTGGTACAACTGCAACAAAAACAGATTGAGCCAATAAAGTTTTTCATTTGCTGCATTTATTAGAGGTCTTGAGATCAGTTCTAATATTATTCATTTGTCTGCAAGAGCACATGCAAGCAATCTAGCTGGAGTCACACGATTTAGCAGACTTATTCCTTTTCCTATTGATGTTGAAATAACCAGCTAGTATAACTTTGGTAAATTTACTTGTTTTTTTTTCATTACAAATTTAAAATACAATCATATACGGAGACTTCAATAAAATCAGATTCCAATGCATATCCTGACTAACACGCTGCATTTGGATCATGCCTATTTAATCTTCTTTAGCTATGGTAGCAGTATAGAGATCTGCTTTATGGAGATCTTTGAAGCAGCATGGAACCAGACAGCCTCCATCCACCCTATAAAACACTGAGAACAGCACACAAGACACAGACAGGACGCTTACATGGTGCAATAAAGACAAGTGATATTACAGTGCTAGACATCACATTATTAAGTTTCTGTTGCTTCTCAGCCAAATGCATTGAAGCAACAGGAACCTGTACCCACCCAACCATGCACCGCAAAAAAAAAACATTTTCACAACCAGTCCCCTCAATTAGGATAAATGCTGCAACAAAATATTCCCCATTTAACAGTTACTGAGTTACATAATGTTAAAAACTGATGAGGCAAAGTTACCTTTGTTTCGACATTAGCTTCAGCTTTGCTGTTTCCAGTGGCTAACTGATCATGAGGGGACTGCATAACTGAATAAAATGAAAGAAATGTTCATAAGAATGCAGAAAAATACTTTATAATGAAATCAAAAGATAGCTAGAATGCTGTACAGGGAACAAAAGAGTGTCTGATAATGAAATATAAAATATGAAATATAAAAAGCCATATATATATGCTATATGCACATATTTAAGTATTTGAAATGAGGAGGGGGGAGGGTAGATTAACAAGCTAAATCCTACTGATTTTGTGATATTTACAACGTAGGCTCTGCAAATTCCTCCAACCTGTGCAGACGTCACAGTTGATGTGCGCGGGAACAAATCCACCACCAGGGGTCGCCTAGGCTAATTCTCCAATATTCGGAGATGGAGGTATTCTCCTTTCTGAACAAGGGCGGTAGCTTTTCCTTCAAACTTTGCTACGCGACAATATATAAAACACTGACCAATATTGACATATGTCAAGGTTATGTGAAAGAGTAGATATGCGTTCATTTCCTCGCACATCTGTATGAAAGTGGATAATGTATGTACCAAAACGATTTGTAGCAATATCTGTATTTATTGTTGTTGTTGTTGTTGTTGCTGTTGTTTTTAGATTTTATAACAGTCTTGAAAAAATTGCAATAATTCACAATTGACTTTTGAAAGAGAACTTCATGTATGTATAGGCCCGCCATTGAGTGTCTTCTGGCTGTGTCCACAACAATGAAAAGAAAACTTTGTCAACTACACTATTTGTGCACCAGATAATTTGGACACATCAGACATTGCCATAATTGGTTGAGGTAAAAAAATAGTAGGCTATAGGCTACAGTCTATAGGCTCGATTAAATTTGATTAATGTTTTTTTTTCTTGTAAACTGAAACCATAGTACCTCCCACCCCGCTCCCAGTTACCTTCTATTTAAAAGCATATATACACAGGGAAAATATCCAATATTAATCAATTAATTTTTCAATTTGAATATGCAATATTTTTCTCCCAATTTCTATTAATCCAACTGTTACCCCTCAGCCAATTCTGGCCCAGAGTTATTGTCATCATCATGTACGTCCGTCCGTACACAGGAGCAAAACCGTGTTGGAAACTTATTTACCTAACTGCGGTCTAGAAGCCTATCGAAATTGAGTTGCCTCGACCCGTGTTTTACAGACGTAATCGGAACTTAATTTCATGATATATTTTTTTAGTATAGCCGCCAAATTTTGAAAGCTTATTTATCTACTTGTAGTTTAGATGCTATAAAAATTAGTTTCATCGACCCTTATCATATTCAGGTTTGTCACATTTTGCACAATTGGGGATCTCAAACCCTCGGGGGGAAAGCCGAGGGGTTTGAGATTTTAATTTTTGTATACAGGTACAATTGTCTTCAAATGAAGTGTGCATGTACAGCGACTGGCTGGATACTTTTGGTTTTGATTTGCAGTTAACCAGCCTACTCATGATCATTAAATCCTGAATTATTTAACATTGTGCCATATATGTCAATTTTATCCAGAAGATTCTCTGTTAAATTTGTTTTCAGAGGGGTGAACATGAAATACAATAATACATGTACAGTACACAGATCATTATGATTCTCTAACATATCCCTTAATATGGTAGGGCTGAAATTCAAGCATCAAGGCTGGACATCCGAAGTCTATAAATTCTGTGCCGGAAGTCTATATACATTACCATATTACAAGGTCACTCGAATTGAGGGTTGGGTGATTGCCTTTAACTGCCCATTAATATTATACCTTGCATAAACCCCACTAGTTTCAGTACATTGCAATTTTAGAGGAAGATTAATGGCATTAAAAAGCCATTAACCTTTCTCACTGACCCCATTAATAATTTTAATGGCAAATGCAGGCCATTAATTTCAGCTTCATGCAAATGTTAATGACATCTATAGACCATTAAATTTTTAGTCCCTGATATCCAGCGTAATTTAATAGCAATTTGTTGCAGTGTGCCATTAAGTTGAAGTTTTAATAGTGTTTTAATGGGACAATATTTCGCCCATTAAAACTATTGGAACACAAATTAATGGGGGGATTTAATGGATATTCGCATATTAATGGCATTCTAATGGCAATTTAATGACTTTTTAATTGACATTCTGTGCAATAATGACAGTGGTTTGGTCAACAATTATGTTGTTCACTCCTGTCCACACTTTATGACAATCATTGTTCGACTATTTTCTACATTTCAACCGATTTCCAGTATTGTTATCAATGTAATGTATGACCACTGAATATTCACTTCGGCCCACACTGAATAACAAATGATTATCACCACTGACATCAACATTGCCCATGCTGTATGACAACCGACTGTTCAGCACTGCTTGTCATTGTATGATAACTGATTATCCAGCACTGTCCACAATGTAGGACATCTGATTATTCACCACTGCCGACACTGTTTGACAATTAACGGAACATCCACCGCTGCCCTCAACATTTTCTATGTTGTATGATAATCGGTTCTCCAGCAAGGTTGTCATTGCATGACAGCCGACTAGCCAGAACTGCCCTCACCATTGTCTATTTTGTATGGCAACCGATTGTTCAGCACTGCTTGTAACTGTATGACAACTGATTATCGAGCACTGCCCACAATGTATGATAACTGATTGTCCAGCACTGCTCTCACCATTGTCCATGTTGTATGGCAACCCAATGTTCAGTACTGCTTGTAACTGTATGACAACTGATTATTCAGCACTGCCCACAATGTAGGACATCTGATTATTCACCACTGCCGACACTGTTTGAAAATTAACGGAACATCCACCGCTGCCCTCAACATTTTCTATGTTGTATGATAATCGGTTCTCCAGCAAGGTTGTCATTGCATGACAGCCGACTAGCCAGCACTGCCCTCACCATTGTCCATGTTGTATGGCAACCGATTGTTCAGCACTGCTTGTAACTGTATGACAACTGATTATCCAGCACTGCCCACAATGTATGACAACTGATTATTCACCACTGCCGACACTGTTTGACAATTAACGGATCATCCACCGCTGCTCTCAACATTTTCTATGTTGTATGATAATCGGTTGTCCAGATCGCCTTCTGCCAATACTAGGGGCCTACACCGCCATAGCGTCATGGGTCCTACAAAACAGAACAAAATTGGTCACATTGAGCTATTAATATAAAATCCTGTCCCAAGAAAAACAGAATCTGAAGTAACAGAAAATCGGTGCAGATTGAACGAGTATACAATTTACGGGCATCACATGCAGTGCCATGTTGTTGTAACAGGAATGTTGTCACTCTTGAATAAGGTTGTTGAATTATCAAGTCCTAAATTGGAGCGATAAGAAACCTGAAACTATATATGTAGTATAGCTGCCTCGATTATACAACATGGCGCACAGGGTTTAGCTGGTAATTTGTATACAAAATTTGAAGCAGAAAAATCATCATACTTCATTAAAAAATATGAGGCGCACATTTTTAAATTATTTTAGCATGCCTATATGTGTACAAGACTCTCGTCATAACTCCGAGTACAGGAACGCTAAACGGTGGCACATGTACCACGAAATTGATCACGGAACGGTGAACTTTACAAATACGGCAAAAAATAATATTTAAATTCATATGTTATGAAGCACGATCAATAAGTCTCCTAAGTATCATAAACATCATGGCAGACACATGGGTGTGATGGACGAACAGAGGGACAGACTAAACAGCAATTTGGTGCGCCAAGTATACGTAATGTCAGAAGTTGATGAAAACTAGAAGTATGCAAGGATGTATTCAGTGTCATCGACGGCATGTTACCCGTTTTAGCGCTTCCAGTTGAAAACATTGCCTCCTAGCGGGAACTGGCCAACTTCCAGGGGAGACAATTTTGGAATGTCAGGCCACGACTCAACAGCCGCGAATGCAACTCCAGCGTCCGGAGTCGAAGCGACGAAGATAGCGCAATGAATCATGGGAGTTTTGTGAGAGGCCGTGACCTTGCACCTGCATATCAATGAAAATCATCAAATTCACGGCTCGCCTATGTTAACTTGTCATGGCGATTTATTTGTACTTCCAAGGAACAAAATATTGTTTACTGTTAGTTACCAGCACTGGTAGCAATAATAATTAATTAATATATCCCTCTAATTTATCCAGGAAGTCTATTCATATGCAAATAAGCAACCAGCTGAATTGTCAGATGCGGCATTCTAAGGATATTCGTTCTTCTTACACTCTTAATGCAAACCTCCCGTCATCAATAATATTTATTCAGCGAAATGTAACCTAAGTTGATACATTTATTCAATTGAACAAGAAAACAGAATTGGGGAAGCCGAAGTGAATGAACTCTTCGTCACGAGCGCAATAGCTTTCCCCTTTCGTTTTCTCTCTGGGTCTAGCCGTTACATATAATGGTCATCCTTTGTGGCGCGTTAGTATAATTCCTGATAGTCTTTATAAGGCACGCCTACGTATCACGTAATGTTTTTGTAGAATTTTGAACTTCGGTTGTAAGAAAATGGAATGTTCATTGGTCGCCAGAGTTGGTTACGTGATATAATGACTTCCCATGCTTACAGCAAAAATTTGAGGCTTATGACGCCTGGGTCAGAACATTCCTTTGAATTCGACCGCATTCAAACTTGTTGTTGATATATTGTATAAACATAACGCCATTCAAATCACCAAATGTCTGTAGTTTGGAGGAACATGATAGGTCATGGATTTGGGGATTTATCTTAGATGCACAATAAAAGAGAAATAAATATATATATGTATATGGTAATATCATGCCCACCCGATAGGAGGGCCATCAGTTTAGCAGAAATGCAAATAAATTACCTTCCCGTATTATCTCCCAGAGCAGTATCTGGGTCCCCAGAATAAATAAATTAAAACCATACTCGATTGTAATTTAATATTTTTTTTTGTGTCCATGTACGATATCGAATTAAAGTGTAAAAGAAGACAAAAGGGGCCCGACAACAGGAGTCGAAAGTACAACTGCTTCTTTGGGCAGAAGTTTGGATCTAACGAAATAAATGTGGATCCCGTTGTCAGCACAGACGGCTTTCTGGGTCACCGTATCGTTGAGCACGACCAGACTGCGCCAGATAATTCCTCTGTTCAAATTTAACCGAACCAGCTGCCGACAATTGCCGAGTAATAACGATTGCGAACCAACCGGCGCAAAGTGGAAATTTTGGAGATTGTATTGCGCAGATTTTATATCTTACGTCACATGAAGCGTTGTAGGAAGGCTGACGGTGACCATTGTAGTTTACCTAGTCTAAGTGATCGTTGGTCACTTCTAGTTTCATCCACTTCTGATATATGCGAGAGTAGTGTACAAAGCGTAAATTGAACCAACTTTCCCCCGGATTTAACTATGACGTCACAATTGGTTGTGTGTAAGCGTGTGTGTGATTGGATGGTGGGGGGTGGGACCAAGATGGCGGCCATGTGTGGTGGGAGGTGGGTACAAGATGGCGGCCTGTGTGGATGTGTGGTGGGAGGTGGGTACAAGATGGCGGCCTGTGTGGATGTGTGGTGGGAGGTGGGTACAAGATGGCGGCCTGTGTGGATGTGTGGTGGGAGGTGGGTACAAGATGGCGGCCTGGTTTTATGGTGGTGGGAGGTGGGTAGCCGCCATTTTGTACCCACCTCCCACCACCATTTGGATGGTGGTGGGAGGTGGGTATCGCCATTTTGTACCCACCTCCCACCACACCATCCTTCATCAATTGACGTGGTGGGAGGTGGGTACAAGATGGCGGCTTGGTTTGAGGGTGGTGGGAGGTGGGTATCCGCCATTTTGTACCCACCTCCCACCACTATTTGGCGGGTGGTGCGAGGTGGGTATCGCCATTTTGTACCCACCTCCCACCACACCATACTTCATCAATTGACGTGGTGGGAGGTGGGTACAAGATGGCGGCTTGGTTTGAGGGTGGTGGGAGGTGGGTATCCGCCGTTTTGTACCCACCTCCCACCACGTCAATTGATATGGGTGGTGGGACAAGATGGCGGCCTATGTGTGGGTGGTGTGAGTGAGTGCAAGAATGTATTCATCCGCGGTGATGCAGTCATGTCTGGCGGTGATTCGGTCTCGGGAAAAAGCTTCCGTGGAGAAAAAAGTAGTCCCTAGATAAAATGGTCCGATGGGGTCGAGTGAGGTATCAAATTGAAGGTTAGGTGAAGGGGCATCTGATGGACTGGGTGTGAGATTGAATTAAAGTGATTCTGCGCATGCGCGGCGGCCAAAGGGTATGAAAATAGCCTTTTTGGAGCTAGGAGATTGACTACTGGTCCAGTGGGGTCGAGTGAGGTATCAAAGTGAAGCTTAGGTGAGGGGGCATCTAATGGGCTGGGTGTGGAATTGAAATATCGGCATTGTGCGCATGCGCGGTGGCCGAAGGGTATGAAAATAGCCTTTTTGGAGCTAGGAGATTGACTACTGGTCCAGTGGGGTCGAGTGAGGTATCAAATTGAAGGTTAGGTGAGGGGCATGTAATGGGCTGGGTGTGGGGTTGAACTATCGGCATTCTGCGCATGCGCGGCGGCCGAAGGGTATGAAAATAGCCTTTTTGGAGCTAGGGGCTTGACTACTGGTCCAGTGGGGTCGAGTGAGGTATCAAATTGAAGCTTACGTGAAGGGGCATCTGGTGGACTGGGTGTGGGGTTGAATTAGGGTGATTCTGCGCATGCGCGGCGGCCAAAGGGTATGAAAATAGCCTTTTTGGAGCTAGGGGCTTGACTACTGGTCCAGTGGGGTCGAGTGAGGTATCAAATTGAAGCCTATGTGAGGGGGCATCTGATGGACTGGGTGTGGGGTTGAATTAGGGTGATTCTGCGCATGCGCGGCGGCCAAAGGGTATGAAAATAGCCTTTTTGGAGCTAGGAGAGCCCATAATGATGCAATGGGGTCGAGTGAGGTATCAAATTGAAGCATTCATGAAGGAGCATCTGATGGACTGGGTGTGGGGTTGAATTAGGGTCATTCTGCGCATGCGCGGTGACCCAAGGGTATGGAAATAGCCTTTTTGGAGCTAGGGGATTGACTACTGGTCCAGTTGGGTCGAGTGAGATATCAATGTGAAGCATTCATGAAGGGGCATCGGTTGGGCTGGGGTGGGGTTGAACTATACCGTTTAGGTGTATTGATGATAATAAAATTTAAAGATCACATGTCCAACACATACTCACATAATGAAAGCAAGAATCGAACTTGCGTCCCCTCGAGATGAAGGATACCCGTCCAGGTTTCATTTTTTTTTGAGGTGTACTGAAATGCTCTCTCTAATTTATGCCACGGTATCTATTTTTACAGCTGTCAACTGTTATGGTTTGGTCACAATGTTGCCATTTTCTCCCCTATATTTAGCGTCCACAAAAGAAGAGTATATTACAGCAATTATGTTCAAGAAAACACCCCGCTAGAAAATTGTCTTCAAATTGTCTGTTGTTGTGGGAGTATAAAAAAATCCTGGTCAACAGGGGTGCGTATATTTCGTGCGACGCTATGTTGCCAATGCATTGAAATTTGAATAGGTTGTCTGCATGGGTTTCAACGCAAGTATAGTACTAAAGTCTAGCTTACCTGATAAAAGAGTTTAGTCCAGATGATCTGGGGCTGTTTTTTTTTCCTAGGTGGGTATAACACACCATGAAGCCTTCATCACGATGCATTCGTATGCTAAAAAATATGGGTATCACCAACCGTTCCCGTGGAGTAGAATTTCATCCACCAGCTTTCACTGTTGTGGTGCGGGTCGGGAGCGGGAGTTTTGCACTAATGAAAACCAATGTCGTCCTCTCTCACGAAACCAAACACAAAAATTGACAAATTATACGGACTGCCACGATAAGCGAATGTATGCAACAAATAGCGTTCCGTACTGCAGATGTCCGATAAAATCCCTCCAGTCAAGGGGGGGAGGGGGGAGTGTTACAGAATGTTGATTCAACAAAACCTGTTCGGTGGCCTACATCATCGTTCAATCGCTGCTCATTAAGGCTGCGTTCAGCTCACCAGAACTGTATACACTTCGAAATCTGTGAAAGAATATCAATTTTCACGTTTCCTGTCTGATATCACACAAATTTATGCGTCCGCTCGAACGCAACACAGCACACTCCCTCGATTACAGTCTACGTGTGACGGGTATACATGCAGGCGATGAATCGTGCAGAGTTTCGTCACATTATTCATCTCAGCGGACACCGAAAGGAAGAAAGTTCCGTTATAAACTGCAACAGAGAATGTTCCCCAGCTCAGAAAACAACACAATGATCAGTGAAATCGTCCTCCGTATGCAGGACGCTAACAAAACGCTAACAAAATGGCTGCTCAAGGTCAATTTGCCCGGATAATCGCGCCAGCCAAACCACAGTCCCATCTATACGCTTTGGTGCAAGGGAGACAACTCGGACTAGACCAATTCTCAGGCGAAGATCATGTCCGCTATATTTGGCCTGTATGGGTATAGGGGTGATCGTTTTTTTTTATGGCTTTTACTATGAGCTATGAGGTTGATCATGTAGAATACGATGGAAAAAAATTTGAAAGTACCGCGTAGGCTTGTATATAGATCCATATAGACCCATATACACTCATATACTGGGATATTAGTATGTATAAATCCATACGGGGTGGACATGTTCGAGTCTAGGTGGAGCACTAGTGGCCTGATTGGGTAGAGTGAGGTCTTATTTTAAAGCTCTCGAGGAAATAAATAAATAAATAAATAAATAATAATAAAAAAAAATCAAAAAAAATCGGCGAGTAGTAGACGAAGGGAAAATTGGGAAGTACTGACCATGCCCCAGAATACTTCATATGAATATCACGGCCTTAAGGCCTATGTAAGATGTAATCTACTTCACAGTTTAGTAGTATAAAAAGCGCAAGTCCTATTGACCTTGCCCCTTCCAAAGAAATAAAATCGGCTCTATTTTACAGGAGTGTATACGCAGGTGACGTGGGTTGTGACGTCACTTCCGGGTTTTCACTAAACACTACCTTCAAACATAGAAGAGTTCCAATTTTTTCCCTTAGACGTCCGTATGTTCATCCTCCAAACCCACAAGAGTTCCAATGTTCAACCGCCGGGGTGTTTTCCCGCCCCGCCCCAGCGCCCCGCAGCGCGCGCGCGCGGGTCATCCCGCGTCATCCCCAGCAGTGCGCGCGCGCGCGGACGCGGGTCAAAAGGTCAAAGGGTCACCACCAGGTCAGACGGTCCAATGTCCAATGAGACAATATTGCGGCATCGCTATAGTCAGAGCTTGAGCACAAAAAAAAGGGGATTCTAGATGAACCTGGGAAAGATGGGCAGTTCCATTTGGACCAATCAGCGGTCGAGAAAAAGAGCCAATCAGCGGTCGAGAAAAAGAACCAATCAGCGGTCGAACAATCAGCCAATCGAATTGGGGTACTCACGGTGTGTTTTCGCTGACGTCCGCGCCTACATCTGGGTTCTTGTACACCCGGGTAATGTTTTTCTGGACATGGACGGGTTACCTTTGGCTCCATTCTAGGCCACTGATTGGCTAATACGGTGTTCAAAGCCACTTTCATGCATTATGCTCATAGAACTTATAGTCATAACCTATACGTGTTGGACGAGTCTCTTCACTCACCGTATACACGTACCTCAATGAAATGCCCGCTCCAAACCTAGACCAAAGACACGTACTTGGTCTGTAGGCTGATTTCATTGGCTCTCTCTATTTTTACTATAGTGCTCTTGCATTCTAACCTTGATGGGGTACCTAGAACTTATAGTCATCAACATAATCTATACGTGTTGGACGAGTCTCTTCACTCACCGTATACACGTACCTCAATGAAATGCCCGCTCCAAACCTAGACCAAAGACACGTACTTGGTCTGTAGGCTGATTTCATTGGCTCTCTATTTTTACTATAGTGCTCTTGCATTCTAAACTTGATGGGTTACATTTTGGCCCCATCCTACACCACTGATTTCAGTTTGACTGAATCTCCGCATTGGGCATTAATGCATCAGGAATAAAACACACAAGACAGGGTTTTTTGGTGAGATCTCATTTTTTTATTCATTGAACAACAACAACGTGAGAACAACCACGTGAAAACTCAAGCCCAGAACAAGGGGGCTTGTCATTAACTGAAGCCCAGAACAAGGGGCTTGTCATTAACTGAAGCCCAGAACAAGGGGCTTGTCATTAACTGAAGCCCAGAACA